>JBBGBA010000159.1:0-156544 GCA_038088335.1 Mesorhabditis sp. LJ9110 | reverse complement strand
GGAGAGCTAGCAGGGCATTGAGGAGAGCTAGCAGGGACCATTGAGGAGGGCTAGCAAAGACCATTGAGGAGGGCTAGCAGGGACCATTGAGGAGGGCTAGCAAAGACCATTGAGGAGAGCTAGAGGACCATTGAGGGGGCTAGCAAAGACCATTGAGGAGGGCTACAAGACCATTGAGGAGAGCTAGCAGGGACCATTGAGGAGGCTAGCAGGGACCATTGAGGAGGGCTAGCAAAGACCATTGAGGAGAGCTAGCAGGACCATTGAGGAGGCTAGCAGGACCATTGAGGAGGGCTAGCAAAGACCATTGAGGAGGAGCTAGCAGGGACCATTGAGGAGGGCTAGCAGGACATTGAGGAGGGCTAGCAGGGACCATTGAGGAGGGCTAGCAAAGACCATTGAGGAGAGCTAGCAGGGACCATTGAGGAGGGCTAGCAGGGACCATTGAGGAGGGCTAGCAGGGACCATTGAGGAGGCTAGCAGGGCTAGCAGAGACTATTGTGGAAAGCCAAATCGTCAAGACCGTTCGGGACACCGTACCATCAAAACTCAGGCAAGCCAGCAGAGATCATTGAGTCATTCGATGACGCACCATTGAAACGTATAACATTATTGTCAAATTGGCCGTCCGGTGCTGATCGCTGCCACTTTACTCACCGAGCCATCTGAACCAACAATTGCCTACCAATGCCCCCTCACCTATAGCCCTGACTCATTTAAATCCTGCCCCCTCCTCCCTGAATCGTGCCCCATTTCCTCATTCTCCCCTTTTTTTCGAGATGTTTGTTGGGGTGGCGCTGAATTCTTATCAAAACTTGGCCTGCCCACACACGCACACACATACACATACAAACAGGACCCCATTTGAGTCAGGGTTTTGGGCTTATCGGTTCAGCCTCGGCTAGATAGCGCGAATACCGCCCACTTTTTTCTACTTTTAAGGCCAACGATCCCGGGGGGAAACTTCAGACTTCTTGCAGACGTCCGCCCAGCTACAGAAGATGCACTCCGTTCACGAGCCTGTAGGTTTATGGATTTTTTTTTTGAGCGGGTGGTCCTGTCCTGACCCCGATCCTGTAATGCAACGTGGAGCACCTATTTACGTCGGCGACTCGCGTTTTGGCTTAGCTTCTATGCGTAATTAGGTATATCCGTAATAAACGGAATATACTTTAAACCGTTAAAAGGATTCGATTTTTTATTAAAGTTTCGGCTTCTTTAAAAAATTTTTGTGATTTTAGCATGTCCCGTTCACGCTTCCGATGAACGAGCCACCAATCCCGGGCTCCGTCATCGAGGTCCACGGCCACCACAAGCATCACGAGTCAGTTTTTAGTATTTTTAAGTATTATATAGCTAATATAATTAATACAGTGCCGAAGGTTTAACGTTCCATTTAAATATGCCTTGGCTAAAGTCTACTTTACCTCCGTCCAAAATTTCGAATTTTCATCTAAAATTCTCTATTTTTCGCTATATTTTTGACTCAAATATCGTGTATTCTTAATCTACAGAACAAGACGAACATTTTCGTATACTTTACAGCCCTGTAGCTCAAAGGGGAGCCGAAATACAAAACTCTCCAGGGTGTTCGTCGTCGAGCTGCTCTCCGGACCCCACGTCGTGCTCCACCTCTCCTTCCGCTTCCACCCCCACGAGCTGGTGCTCAACTCGTCGGCCCACGGCAACTGGGCCCATGAGGCCAGTCTCAAGATTCAACGCCAATCCTTCCGGTTTAGGAGAAGACGCACAACCCGGTGCCCAAGCACGACCATCACTTCACCCTGAAGATCAAGGTCCAGACCACGCACTATGATGTCAGTTTCTTATTGTATCTAAAATATGGTTTAAAACCCCCTAAAAATTAGATAAAACACCGATTTTCTTCAGATCGAGGTTGACGGCCACCACGTCGCCAGCTTCAATCACCGCTACCCGTTCGCCACCGTCCAGGCGCTCGGCGTCCACGGTGACGTTCACATCAAGGACGTCCACTTCCAAGGATTCCACTTCCAGAACCGTAAGTAGTAATATCGTAGCCATGGCCTAAACCTAAGCCTAAGCCCTGCGACGAAGCCTAAGAGTACGCCTAAGCCAAGCCTAAGCTGAAGCCAAAGCCTAGGCCGATGCCTAAGCCAAAGCCCATGCCTGAACCAACCCTATTCCTAAGCCAAAGCCTAAGTCTAAGCGTAAGCCAAAGCCTAAGAAAAACCAAACCAACCAACCTAATCCCAAGCCTAAGCCCAGGACTAACAAGGGAACCTCACCCGGACAGGGTGGAATTTCGAAAAACGCTCGCGGCTACCCCCAGGTAATCGGCCATTGCGATCACGATGCGCTTGTCAGATTTTTCTGAACACACCTGTGGACAGAGATACAGCACTTCCGGAAAATACTGATTTACATGCAAAAAATTAGCATAGCTGTTTGGTTTATGAGGCTCTCCCATCACTATGGAATCACCAGTTGAATGGCCGAGTGGTAAGCGACTCGCTTGATAGGATTATGACCAGGGTACGGACCCGCTCACGGCTTTTCGTTTTGCTTTTGGCCAGCGATTTTTGGCAGAAGTCCAGAATCATATGTATTTAAGTGCTTACCACGTTTTGGGAGTTGTGCATACTCCGAAGTCAAAAGATTGTTCATTCAAAATTTTGGCTTTTTGGCAGAAAGATGTGGGACCCACCAGCCGGAACATCCAATTTTCGTTTTTCGAATTCTTCATCTTTATGGCTAGTCATGAAATACAGTCATGAAATACAATAGTTCGGTTTTTGCTAATGGTAGTAACATTCTGGACTTGTGCAAAATCGCTAGCCAAAAGCAAAACGTGAAAGCCGTGAGCGGGTCCGTACCCTGGTCATAATCCTATCAAGCGAGTCGCTTACCACTCGGCCATTCAACTGGTGATTCCATAGTGATGGGAGAGCCTCATAAACCATTCAGCTATGCTAATTTTTTGCATGTAAATCAGTATTTTCCGGAAGTGCTGTATCTCTGTCCACAGGTGTGTTCAGAAAAATCTGACAAGCGCATCGTGATCGCAATGGCCGATTACCTGGGGGTAGCCGCGAGAGTTTTTCGAAATTCCACCCTGTCCGCGTGAGGTTCCCTTGTAAGCCTACCTTTTGAAAGAATGTCTTCTAGAATGGGGCAACCAGCACGACTTTGGCCACGGCGGCTACCAAGCCTACGGCACCCCCAGCTACGTGCCCCCAGTTTTCCAGGACAACCACCCCCACAACACACACTACGGTAAGGGCAATTGTGTTTTTTTAGGAAATTGCTTAAATCTAGATCCCTACCGCTAAATACCAAATGACGCCTGCGTCGTACTGCAAAAATATTAACCAACTGCCGCCATCTCTGTTAAACACACTCTATGGATAAATCTTTATCTTTTGGGGTATAGTTGCGAGTGGTATAGAGTGCTTATTAAAAACATCAAAAAGTCGAATCAAGATGAGAAGTGAGGTAATTGTGGTGGATTAACGAGCCTCGGCAGTGGTGGCCACTGGAGTGTGCGTCTTCCTGCTAAAAAATGAAATAGTTTTTATAGTTTTATAGTCTATATACTTTATTTTCATAGTTTTTTTTAAATTAGTAAAGTTATATTTGAAAAAAAGCAACAACTACTCTGAATTAAACCAAAATGAAAATCAGCATGATGCGCACGAATTCACGGCGCGCAGAGGAGTATTGTGTAGCCTTTAGAAAGGCCGTTACGAAACGCCGCGCGGTTCAAACCGCGTTATTTGCTATGTGAACTTTGTAGAATAATTAACATTAAGTTAAACTAGGTGTTAATACAGAAAAAAAATACATCAGAGCATACGTCAGAGCTAAAATTATACATTTACACGTAAAATTCGTCTCACAACCGTCTCAGATCTCATGACTGCCTCCAGAAACATGCAATTCTTTGACCAACCGTTCCCGATACAACATCACGGCGAGCACGGCGACGAGCACAAACAAAACAACGATCAGCAGCCCGCCAATGTGGCCCACCGGTCGCGAGTACACTAAAAATTATAGTGTAAACGGAGATACCACGCGACATCCGTGCCTTATTTGTTAGTTAATGGGGTTAGGTAACCGAAAGAGGAAAACTGACAAAGACAACCTTCCTCGCAGAAGTCACCGTCGAAGCCGTTTGGGCAACTAAAAGGTGTTTTTTCCGTACATCGCGTTTAGTTTTTACGATTTTTATTTCCGCAGCAAACACGTACGGGGCCAAATGACGAAAATAAATATTTTTATGGAATTTGACCCTATTTTTTCTATAAATTCATTTAATGCCCTATAAAAAAATTTCGAAAGTATGTCTTTTTGGTTAAAAATTTATAAAAATATCCAAAAAATGAACATCTTGACGTTTTTTTGTAATTTCCAGGCAATGAAAAAATATCAAAATTGCTAGAAAAATTCATTACGTTTCCCTACCAGTCAGGTATACCGGACGAAAGGAAAAAATTAACCTCTTCTCCGCTAAACGGAGGCATTCTTTTCAATAGCATCACTATTATCGATTTTATACTGGTATTTTCATCATCTTTAACCCACATGCATGTCGCATTGCCATCGGGCGCCATCGAGACGCACACGCCGCCGTTGTGACAGCTGTTTACCTTGCACAGCTCCATGTTGTCCTAACAAATGAAAGGCAAATAATTACGGGGAATATGCTAGGGTTGTAGGGCCTCAGAAGCGAAAATCAAGGCGCAATACGGTAAAAAAAACGTGTAACTAGCCCACAAAACGTTTAAAATATTTCCGAAGCTGGAAGGCAAATTCCAGGCCCGACTCGTCGGGTTCCCAATCTATCTTACAGTTTTATACAGCTCTAATACCTTTAAAAAAACGTCAAATCCGAGATACTAGGAGTCTCTTTATAATGAAAAAGACCCCTAAAGTCGCTTTTCGTTTTAAACAACGCTAAATCAGTAAAAAAAAATGTAAAAATGCGAAAGCGCGGTAAACTTACGTATTGAAACGTTCAGAAAACCGAAACTTTACAGACTTTTTCGGTGTCAATATAAGAGCAAATGATAAAGAATAGAAGAGTTATAGGGCACTTTAATAGTGCTAAAGAATTCAGGCGTTCTTGCGAAAATTTGAAATTTCAAGCACAGACTAGACGTCGACGCAAAAAAAAACGGTAAGCCAAGACTTTTCCCCCACACTCGAGAAGTCAAACGCAGCTTTTCATTTTTTTTTTTGAATAGCACCCGGGTGACCAGCGTCAGGCGACTCGAGTACAAGTGTGAAACGGGCGCGCTGAATAGAGGCATACAGAAGGAGCCGCTTCTCACCGGGGGCTTCTGGCAGTCAGCCCCGGCGCCCCGGGTGGACAAATATTCCATTTCGACCTCTCCGGCTGGTAGCTCTCCCGCCGCCCTTCCTTTCATCCCCATCGGGTGACACTCGAGAACCGTCACACACCGCCAGCTTTTGGCCCGCTACTAGAACCCAGCGCGAGCCTCGGCAACGGTCGAGAGAGTGAAAGATCCGAAAAACGGCAGGGTATTTGCAAGATCTGCGGTGGGTCCACGGGGTCTCAGAGCGCGCACGGGGGGTGGGGAGGGACGTGGCCGAGTGGTCTAAGGCGGCGGTCACAGGCACAGGGAGGGGGTGCTGGTTCGATACCTCTGACCCCCCGTACCGTCAGATCGTTTTGCTCTTTTTTGCAAAAAGTGGTTGAAGGTGCCAGCAACCCTTCTATAGTGTACCCAATGCCGAAAAATAACAAAGTATATGGTTCCTGAGTCAGAAACAAGGAAATCGTGAATAGTGGTGCTGGAGTACTCATTTAAGTCACACCAGGGTTGAAAAGCCGCTTCGCGACTTTTCAACCCTGGCCCCGTCTCGGACCCCATATTATTCTGCCCTTTGCATAATTGTCCTCCATTCAGAAGACAAAAGAATGAAAAACAACCCTTTCTGCCTCTTTATATAGGCGACCACCCACTTCCGGTCTACGCTAATTATTCCTAACAAAGAGGTTTTTACAAAAACCTAAATTTAATAGCAAAAATGGCTACTTTTTAAAAATCTGATATGTGTGCAGTCATCCCTAGACCATTACGCACCTAATGACGTATCATACGTAGCCTAATACCCGTCCCTTCTTGAGATATCCTCCGGACAGACAGACGGAAGTGGATGCAAAGTGGCACACACACACACACAAACACTATTTTTTTATATATAGTAGGATAGATATAAAACAGAGCTGAATATATAGACAGATAGTCATATAAAGTAGATTCAAGCCAAATAGTTCAGTACTACTCCAGAATTCAAAATTGCTCAAAATGGATGGGCCTCAATCTCGTCTATTACAGCCGCCCAACCCCGAAAAAGCAAGCAATTGATCATTGGCAAGTCGTAGGCGATGCAAATATACGAAAAGGGAGCCCAGAAAATGGCTATATTCAAAGAAAAGCGCTGCGCACAAAGGGGTGAATTTTCGGTCTTCTGCTCGCTAAAAAAGTTTTGAACTCCTTATTTTGATTCAGATTTGCTCCGAGCTCTTTTGGAAAAGGTGCCTTAGGGTCTGTTCTATCATATGCGAAAAGCCGCCTCGACAGTTTTTTTCTAGAAAAAAAGTTATCGCATTTTGAAAGCGCGAAAATTTGTCACTTTTTGCCCCTTTGTTAAGGCCTTTGCGGGTCTCAGGGTTCGCTGTGCGCGCAGCCGGCCCACCCGTCCCGTGGAGTGCCCCGTCCCTCGTGCGCGCCCTCCTGAATAGTCGGGACCCCGTGGGTCACGGGTGGAGAATGTGCTAGAAATGGGCCAAAAACTAGGAATCTGAGGTGAGAATCGCAAATTTCGTACCTGCTTCGATAGCGGTAGCAGATACACGAAAATCCGCAAAATCAAAGCTTTTATACAATTGATCGAGGTACGAAATGCTACAATTAACGGCGGTAAGAAGCCAGTTACGCCCCGCCCAACCTTTCTAACAGGGTTGTCCTTTAGCGCACAGGGGTGTAATCTATACCAAACTGTTCGTCGTGGCCTGGCGAGTATTTTGGTATACGCCCGATAGGACAAAAGGTAGCCGAGATAAATTAGGTTGGTGTCGGCTGGGGGTCATCTAGAATTCAGCCTGCTGAAGCACGCCCACTTTCTAAAAACAGATATTTTTTCTGGGTGTATTGTCGATGCATTAATGAACCAACTAAGACGCAAACTCTAGTAAAAGCAAGGAAAACGAAATAAATTTCTTTAGGAGGTTACGGTGTACCTCACAACGGGATTTCCGACCCGCTACAACCAACGAAAGCACAGCGCGGCTGCCCCGCCGATTTCCCTCGCCTAATGCTTCGAAAAATCTGAAATTTTCTTTGTTTTATAATTTTCGATACAATTGCCGTATTGTCAGAATATAAAAATATAGAACTCGTTTAGATGGCCATACTGAAGAGCCGTCCCGAACTTGCGGCCCTATTCGACGGCCTGACCAGCTTTGACCACGAGCGCCAGCTGAAATCATGCGCCACGTTATGCGAAATCGATGTAAACATCATCTTGTGTTTCCAATTTCGATTGTTTAGCTCGAGAAGGGTGTGCTCGACTACAGCTTGAATCGCCTGATCAAGGGCTTGTCGTCGGGTCGCGGGGAAGCACGCTATGGTTAGCGCTATTCAGTTTCGGCAAATTTTTCTAGGTTTTTCGACCGGATTAATTATGCTGTTGCCACGGATATCCGCGAAAACCCCGTTGGCCGATCTGTGGAAATCGGTTGAGGAAAAACTATCGTTAAAGGACAAGGTATCTATAATTACGATTTTAATTGATGGTTTTTTTATAGGATCAAGCATCCGCGAACGCAATTGGCCAATATCTATTTCTGTTCTCGGTGGCGCAATCCGGGGCTTATGTCAAGGTAATACTAGCTCGATGACTATAATCCGTTTTTATCTAGGACGCACCGTTCGTGCTCACGAAACTGTTGGCGCTGCTCCCCAAGCATTCCTTCCTACACGAAGGCGTCTGGGCGGCGGTAGGGACAATCCAAAACCTTGAAATAGATTTAGATTGAAAAGGTATTTTCTGGCGGTGCCGGGAAGCAGAAGCCCTCACAGTCCACCGAGCCTTTCTACCTCGTCAGCAATTGTGTCGACTCACTTTTCAAGATCAAGGTTCGATTTTTGTGAAAATATGACCCTAGGTTGTGTTTTAGGTCCGAGCCGGTCAATCAGCCTCCGTCACAGTGCCCGAAAATGCCATCGAATTGCTGACAATCTTCGCGACAGCTCTGGCGAAGCTAAAGCTAGATGTTTTGCAAAGTGCAAGGAAACAGTTCAAGGATAAGGATACGGCCACGAATGAGTAGGCTTCTTCCAAACTTCTGTAAAGCTATTGTTTTTTTTCAGCGCTTTCTACTTGGTCTGGGTGTGCATACAGTTGTGGGCGGCGTTGACGCCGGATGAGGAAGAGGTTTGGGTTTGAATAAGTTTTAATGATCTCGATTTAGAAAGATTCGTATAAATCGGCCGGCGAGGAGTTGCTGACCATTGCATCAAATTTTTCGCGAGACGATTCACATGAGGTAGGCATACGGGCGATTTTTAAAGTTTTTTTGGCCTTTAGGTGCTGCTCGACTGGATCGTGGGTCTCCTTTCGCAAGAACATCGCTTCCACCGTGCCCCGATCCAATACCTCTTCGCACACCTACTGCCCAGATTTAGCGCGGCCACGCTAGAGCAATTGATTGAGGTAATTTCGCTCGAAATCGCAGAATTTTGGCATAGACGATCGGCCGAACCGACGTGGAGCTGCTGGCCGGTGAGCAGGAAGAAATGGAGGTCGACGAGGATGACGACGAATTCGCACCCATTGACCGTAAGTGAGAAGTTCATTACCTCATCCTTGTTTTGTAGCTTCTGAAATCCCACCGAAAGGCGAAGATGATGACAGCGACGACGATGATGGCGCTTCTGTCGACTCCGACCCGGATGCCGAGGTGAGAAAAATCAGAAATTCTTGATTTTAAATAATTATTAAAAGCTATTATTTCTTATCCTGAGTCCTTCAGGTAGACCCAGAATTGGTGCGCAAGCTGAAGGAAGCGTTGGGCAAACATGCGGCCGTCTCCGATGACGAGGATAATGTAGGCCCTGTGTCCGCAGAGCAAGAACAAATTTTCTAGGAGAGTGTCTTGTCGGCCGGGCCCACCGACGAGGAGATGTTCAGGCTGGACGAGGGGTTGGCCGCTGCCTTTTCGATGGCAAACGGGAAGGAGGATAGGAAAAAGGTTTGCAGCTACTCAGGGGTCCAAATAGGTTTTGAGGAAGCCAAGCAGTACTCGCGCATCGCCCAGGCGTTGCGAATGAAATTGCTGGACCTGCTGCTCGTCGCCATATCCTCCGCTGACACGCCTGCAAATGTTAAATTTGTGAGTGGATGGCTTGTCCGTCTGACTTCTCCCTTCTTTTAGAGCCTAGCCCTTCCTTTGGTGGCGCTGATCAAAAAATTGAGCAGCCGTGAGGGTGAAGACGCATCGGTTCGCAAGGCCTACGATCTGATCGGCATCTTGACCCATATTAAAAAGGTAGGTTAAACGATTTTTTGACGTTTCAAAAAATTTATTTAGATTGATGTTGGCAAGAAGGAGCTCACCCCGGTGCTGAAGAAGTTCTTTGACGAGACCTGGGACACGACGGGGGCGGTGATCAAGAAGATGGTCGAGGATATGTCGGCATGGCTGGTGAGTTTTTCTCGGGACTGTGCTATTAGCGGGGGCGCCAAATTTTGATTTTTTCCTATGCCCATCTTTTGGCGATACATATTGTGCTTAATAGTTTTTTGATTGTGAGAAAGCTCTCAAAATGCATAATTTTTAGTTCATCCTTGGCGCCAAGAGTGCCGAGTCACCGGAAAAGAAGCACAAGGCCCTGTTTACGGCTCGTATGACGGAAGCCTTAAAAGGTGAGGGCAAATTTTCTACACCTCTATAACCCATCATTTAGACCAAACAAAGAAGCTGACGATTGAGACTGTCACTGGAGCTTACAATCATTACCCGGTATGCTTTTCGCATTGTTTCTTAATGATTTCCAGGTATCATTCGCATCGGAGCTTCCCACACTTGTTGCTTACGGATTCGACGAGGATGTGGCCGAGTTTAAGAGGGTGGGCCGTAATTTTAGAAAAAAAATACTATGTTTTTATTTTAGTCTGAAGCCCTGAACTGCGCCACGTCGCTGCTTCGAAAGGATCTCGCCATCGATGGAGCAGTTGCAACGGAACTTGCCTCGCAGATTTCGAGGCTTTTCCAGGTGCGCTTATCGATCAGGTGATTAGGATTTTTTAGGAGATCATCAGCAATCCGAAAGCGGTCAGTGCGCGACAATTCTCGGCCGTGCTCAAATTCACGTCAAAGCTCGTGCCAATTCTTGACGGTGAGCTGAAGCGGAGGTTGGCAGCCGGCCTGGCGCAGCCGCTCGACGACTTCCTTGGAGCCACCGATTTTTGGGCACCTGGTGGCCCGGCGAAGAAGTACAACGCGAATTGTCAGCAGGTAATTTGCCACTTTCACTTGGATCTGATAATTAAAACTTTTCAGGTAAATGGCAAGTCGCCGATCGCCGTCCTGAAGGCAATCCAGAAGTCCCTCGCCTAGAACCACGACAATCGATTGAATTTACGCTCATTGTTGCATTGTTATTGTTACTCCTTTACCTTGTTGTCCATCATTAGCTTGTTATCTTACGTTGTTCTCCTCTTCTTGTTGTTTAGTTTCCGATAAATAATACGGTCCGACGCGTGATTGTAATTTTTGTCGCAGTTCTGCCCGCACACTTTTATTACTGAGAGAGAGAGACGTATCGGGGGACCAAATGATAGGGGGAGAAAAGGGACGGTCGGGTTTTACGGAGATAGTCGGGGGCGAAAGCCAGTCGTGGCATTGTGGGTGGGCAGATTCTGTGGGGGCCCTTGCTCGGTGGTTGTTTCCTGAAAAAAGATTCCGGCTCTTTTGCGTTACCGGGGGGCTTCTATACGATCCAATTTTTTCTCATGCCAAGGTGGGATTATTTGTGGCACTGGACTGTTGGCATGGGGAGCTAATTTTTGTTCTCCGACTATGCCTACTGTATCGACTAACAATAAATCCTGTATTTGTATAATTTTTTCGTAGTTTTTGATTGCTAAAAAGTTACAAAAATTCAGTACAAAAAATTCGATGATTTTTATGTTTTCTGAATTTTTTTCTAGATAGAAACTGCGTAAAATGAGAGGTTTTTTAAGAAGTTTTGCGGTTGGAACACGGCTAACTTTTATCAAAAAGGCTCAAACGCTGTTTGTTTTTGTTAATATGCGAACCTCCGTTGCCCGCGCTGCTTCTAGGCCTGCGACGAGCCGGACGACGTGGTGCTCATCTTGCTCCCCTCATCGTCGTCGCTGTCCTTCTTCTTTTTGCTCTTCTTGTCCTTGCCGCCCTTCTTGCCCTTCTTGCTCTTCTTGCTGTTGCGGCTGCCGCCATCCTCCTCCTTGTTTTGCTTCATCTGCATGACGAGCAGCACGATGAGCAGCACGAGGTGAATGAGGCACCAGACGAAGCCGCCTGGATAAGGTTTGCGCTTTCGGAGAACTGACTCACCCAGCGCAACGTAGACCAAGGTCCATGCCTCCTTCTTGATCAAGTGGAAGACGATATAGCCGAACGTGGCCGTGCACAGGGCCTAAGAAATCCGTGTTGATGGGCATACAGTCAAAAACAGTAAAAAAATTCCATCTTATTATCATTATTATATTTCAGTCCGTTTGCTTTGCTTGCCAAACTTGCCGTCCGAAAGAAGTAGATCTACGTAGAGGTTCCTTCGCATTATCGGGGGGACCAACTTTTTTCTTAGGCTCTAATTTTTCAAATATAAATGGTGGAGGTGTTTCTAAATGGGTTCTTTGCTATTACGAAACGTGAAAACTTTACAAATTTTTATTAAAAATTATCAAAAAAATCGATTTATCGACACAAAAAGGCCGATTTTTGTCCAAAATTTCCACTTTTTTCAAGATTTTCTAGTTTTTAGATAGTTTCTCTAGTTGAAATAGATTATAGGTTACCAAAAACACTATAAAACACTTTTTATAAACTTACTAGGCATTTCTAGACTTACACAAAAATTTTCGGTCCCCTCAGATAATGGAAAAGCACCAAAGTAAAGCTACCGCAATGACAATGAGCGGCAACTGCATGAACCACTTGCGCACGCAGCAAACGCCCACGAACGAGATAATGGTGGCCAGCAGGTTGACGATGAGGACTGCAAAGTGCTACTTCGTGATACTTCATCGGGATATCGCTATGTAGCTCGTTTGTGCTCTGATTGGAGAAATTCGCACCGATCAGAATGACGAGCGCGTATTTTTCGTCGTCGACGGTAGCTTCGGGGTCGGAGGTAGTTGTGGGGTCGGGGCTAGCTTCGGGTTTGGGGGTAGTAGCTTCGATCTTGTAGGTATCTGCACAGTCACTGCAAATAAAATGTCAGCGGGCGAAACGCGCGAAACAAATTTTCGGTTCTTTCGGATTATCAGGGTGGAAACAACTCATTTCTAAGGATCCAATTTTCCGAAATATCGATTTTTCGCCCGAAAATTTTTTCTAACTGGTTTTTTTATTGTTTTTCCACTTAAAATATATCTAAATTGTGCATAAACACCATGAAACCGCTCCAAGAAAGTTGGACCCCCACCGATAATGCGAAAGCACCAAATATTGCAAAAATATGGCTGATTTCCAGGTGATCCCCCAGCCACAACTAACCTAATGTTCCCGGCTACTCGTTATTCTACAGGGTTGTAAAGTATATCAAAACATTCGCCAGGCCAAGACGCACATTTTGGTATACTTTGTAGCCTTGTAGGATGAAGGTGTAGTGGTCAATGCATATGCCGTGCATTTATACTAGCGGACGGTCTGCCCCAACTCATCTGAACCCTCATTGGATACGGCTTTACGGGTCAGCCATGGGTGCCTGGACTAGATGTTAGTGAGATTGAGAAGGCACCCACGACAAAGGGAAGCCGAAGTACAAAATTAGGGGCAGGGCGTAACAGGAACCCTCGTCCAACAAATCCTCAGGCCCACATGCTGTAGGAGAGTAGTTTCTTGGCTGCTTTGTCCACCGGCCCCCTGTCGTCATCATGGGTCTCCCAGAATTTCTCAATGGATGGCATCAACGGGTTCTTATGCGTGTGCGCGGGGTCCTTCATCAGGTTGGCTTTCTTGAATCCCGTGATGGCCTGCGTCCCCTCGGCCTAAAGCAAGAGCTCATGTTGGTTCTGATCCGTTAGCGGAGGGGGGAGCTGTTATCGGGGGCCCTGGTCTGATCAGCTTGGAATCTGGTAACTTGTATATTTGCCCCCTGTTCGGGTAAGATTCCAGATACCCCAGCCGGCACCCAAGTTTTGTATCTCGACTCCCTGTTCATCTACAGGTGTGTAAAGTATACCAAAATGTTCATCTTGCTGTGGCCAGTATTTTGGTATACTTTACACACTTGTAGATGAACAGGGAGCCGAGATACGGTAGGTGGAGATCGGCTGGGGGGTGCGGGGTATCTGGAGTTTAGCCCCTGTTCGTCTACAGGTGTGTAACGTTCGCCTTCTCGCGAGTCTTTTGGTATACTTTACAACCGGGTAGGATAACGGGGAGCCGAGCCACTTTACCTTTGCGTCGAGGTCTTTCTTGAATTTGTCCAGGAAATCCTTCTTGTCACCAATGTCGTAGCCGACGCATCGCGCCGCCTAAATGTCCTAAGTTGCAAAACAGCAAACGGCGTCGCTACATATTCCTGTTCCTGTTCACGCGAGACAGCCGTCGTACTGGCAAAGGTGTCCGGAGTCCAGCGGGGGGCAATCGCCAGATAGCAGTCGCATTGTTGGCGAAGCAAACTGGGCATGGTCGGCATGGGCGACATTGGCGCCATGGTCGAACTACTATGAAAAAATTGTTTCTTGACATCAAAAATTGTTAGAAATTTTTGTTTACGATAACATTTAAAAAGATTAGGTCGCCATGCTTCAATGTCACACACATATATTTATTTTTGGCTTTTTTCGACTGAAACCTATTTTCGTCTTACGCTACAGATCAAGGAAGAAAAAGAAAGAAAGAAAAGAAAAAGGCTACATTTTGATACCATTGCCAGTCCTGTAATTCCAATGGGGACTAATATACGAGCTTTGAACAGGCTAGAGTCTAGTTACAGTCTAAAGGCTAGTTTCCCCCCTTCCCGCCCGCCCCCAGCCAGCATCCGCCTCCAAGTGGTCCAATTAATGCGTGAAGTATCTCAAAATGTTCCCCTCGTCGAATACTCAATTTCCATACAGTTTTTTAGAAGAAAATTAACAAATAACAATTTTAGTAGCACTTTATTGTTACCGTGCAACTATAGTATTGCCGGGAACAGGGCAACGCGGCGCCCCTTTCGACGCTTACGACGGGGAAAGGGTTGGCTGTCGCCCCCAATACAAACCAATTTTTGTTTAAGCTTTATTTCTTTTTCTTTCCTGATTTTCTTTTAAAAAGTATATGGAAATGCAGTGTTTGAAGAGGGGAAAAGACCTCTCAGCCGCAAAAGACCTCGATTACCTCGAAGACGTCGATGATTTGTCCCCGAAGAAGGACATGATCGAAGCCGTCAGCAGGATGGCGCTGACAAGGAGGTGAACCGTGTTCAGCACGGAGACTAGCAACTGAAATTTACATTTGATGGCTGGAAATAAACGGCAAACCCTCCAGCCCAGCATCGTGGCGCGAATGATGCCAATTACGGAGCGGAAGCGGGCAGGCGATAAAACTTTATGCAATTTTACGGTTATGGAAATCTTGTTCCGGCGAAATGCAGATAGCTCCTCGGCCGGCCCCCGCCTACTGTATCTTGGCTCCCATTTGATCGACAGGTGTGTAAAGTATACCAAGATGTTCGTCTTGGCCTGGCTAGTATTTTGGTATACTTTACAGCCCTATAGGGCCATGGGGCGCCGAGATCAATTCGGTGGGTGTCGGCTGGGTGTTCGTCTGGAGTTCCGTTTCAGCCTATTTATGAAAAGGAAAGCTATTCAATAGTATTTTTAGCCTTAATTGGAAACATTTAATCTATGTTTCAAGTGGAAATACTATTTATAAAAATTAGAGAAATTTTTAAAACCCGAAATTCTTGGAAAACCGGCGATTTTGAGGCAAATATTTTCGCATTTTTTGCAACGTTTTGCGCTTAAATTTTTAAAATTGGTATGTACCCAAATACTGCTCCAACCAGGTTTATTGACAGCAAATGCACAACAAAGGAAGCGGGGGATAGAAAGGCCGGGAAGAAGTGGTGGGCAGACATGGTAACAGGGGGTTGTGTGAAGATTGTTTTCTTGGCTTCCGGAAGAGGTGCGCGTCGTGGAGGCCATCGGCTTCAGCAGGGACTAAACGACGTTGTCACAGAGTTGTTTAATGTACTTTATAATGGGTAAGACTGCCGATATCCCACCGCACAGCCGGACCGGCCTACGGTATCTCGACTTCCGGTCGTCATACAGGGTTGTAAAGCATACCAAAATACTCGCCAGGTCAAGACGAGCATTTTGGTATACTTTTTAGCCTTGTAGGATGAAGGGAAGCCGAGATATGGTAGATGGTATAAAACGGTACCTGGCCTCTAGACCTGCTTCGGCTTCACGCCATAGTTACGCCGGAGCACCTTCTGCTCGTGCTTGAAGCAGAGAATGTGGAGCAGGAGGGCGAGCATATCGACCACGTGGATGCCGATCGCCACTAAACAATGTGAAAAGTTGATTTCGCGGATACACTTTTCCCACCGACAAAGAACATCGAGGCGATATCGACGCGCGCCCGGGAGTAGAGGTTGCTGCAGTAGATGTACACGGCCGTCGCAAGCGTCTGAAGACAGTGGGGGTAATTGCTACTTTCCAACTGATAGAATTCGGGTTCTACGCTTTTACAAGGCGCTCGAACTCTTACCAGCGTGCCCAGAGCCACGAGTTGATAGCTGAGCTCCCAGATGAAGACCCCTTTGAACGCGTAGATGACGCCGGCGATGGCGATCAGAGGCACTAAAAACGGCTCCTCTCAGGGCTGTTGCTCCAATCCCACCGATGATGAGCCAGATCGTAAAGTAGAGCTTCTCGGCGTAGCGACAGCGGCTAAACGAATTTTTTGGCGGGTTTTTGGGCCATTTTTAACGCATTAAAGTTAATTGTTAGGGTCGTATTTTGCTAATATTGATAGAGGTCGTTTTATTGTGCTGCAAAGCATTAATTTTATTAAAAAGTACAAAATTATCGATTTTTCGAGAAAAAAAATCATCGATTTTCGACAAAAATTTCGGCATTTACAAAAATTTTGTAAATATTTTTCCAGGTGAAATATGGAGAGATTTTAGCAAAAAAATAAAACTATTATTATGTCACTGAAGCTTCCGACCCCCCCCCCCCCGATAATGGGAAAGAACCTAAAATCTTTTGGACATCAAAAAATGGAAGGATAAAAATTAAGCCCCCCGCTAAGAGAGAAGAACCGTATCGATTCCAAGACCCACGGCATGCGCTCCAGGAAGTTGGCGATGAATTGGCGAAGGGTGCCGCTGGTACGCCGGCGCAGGTAGGGATGGAGATAGTTAGAAGCCGGGTCGTACGTCTCGGGCTGTTTGCTCAGCACGAACATGTCCGTGATGATGGTGTGCAGCGGGTTGCGATCTGCATGTGCCTTGTCGTCGCGGACCGTCGAGTTGACGACGAAATTCGGGCGGCCCTCGGCGCTATCAAAGTCCTAAAAAAGCGGAAATAGTCCCAAAAAACGGTACTTGTACATTATCGTGGGCTACAACTTTTCCCTAGTTTAAGATTTAAAACGCAAAAATGTACAATTTTTTATCAAAAAATACAAAAACATCGATTTTTCCATCAAAATTTCAAAATTATCTTAGATTTCCAGATAGTTTTTCCTCGGAATATCGTAATCTTAAGCTAATTTTTCAGACTATCTAGATGAAAATGTTAAAGAATACATTTTGTGTAAATAAAAATAAAAAGTTTTACACAATTTTATTAAAAAATCCAAAATAATATAGGTTTTTCGAGCGCAATTTCAAAGTTTTGGATTTTGGATTTATATTTCTCTACTTCAAATATAGTTAATCTTGCTAAACAGGATTAAATGCTAAACTATACCTATTAGAAATTTCTGGACAAAAAGTTTATTTGGTTTTCCGCCCGGTTAAATAGAAAATTGCCTAGCTAGGAACCGTAGCGCGTCACCACAGGGTAAATACAGTAACCCACCGTAAAACGGCTGAGCACGGAGCTCTGGAAGTAGTCGAGCACCTCGCTATGCTCGGCCGGCGTCTGCTGCAGGCATTTTTCGCCCTGGAATTCACGAAAAACCGGGTCCATTCCCAAAAAGTGCCCACATATTCGACGAGCTCCTGCTCGGGAATCGTGTAGCTCCAGCTGGGGTAGTTGGGGCCAAAGTCGAGCTGCGGCATGATGGCCAGGTAGCAGGGGCAGTCCAGTCTGGAAATTGGTGTTGGTTCATATAAGCCGTCCCTCGGCCATAGGCCGCAACTTGGCCGTAAGGTATACTAAAATACTCGTCAGCTCAAGGCCAACATTTTGGTATACATTACACACCTGTAGATGAATAGGGAACCGAGATACAAAAGTTAAGGGCGACTGGGGCGTCATTTGGCAGTTTGAAAATGCTGAATTCTGCCGTTGCTTGGATCTCCGTTAACCTACAGGGCTGTGAAGTATAACAAAATACTCGTCTTGGTCTGGTGAGTATTTTGGTATACTTTACAGCGCTGCAGCACAAAGCCAAGCCGAGATACTATAGGTTAGGGGACCTCGGTGGAGCCCAGACTACGCTACACACCTGTATTTGCCATCGTGGACCCAGAAGAACACCACGCACACCACCGCCAGCGCATTGCAGATGATCGTGATCACGTGCAACACCGACACCAAGAGCTGTATCCATTTTATTCGCTAATTAGCATTCGGCGCACCTGTACGAGGCGGCTGAGCAGCATCTCACCGATTGGAGGATGGACAAGCACGTAAATGACTTCATGACCTCCCTGATTTGCTGAAATTGGACGCAAAAATTAGAATTTTATGCAAATTTGATAGAAAGGTAGCAAACTAAAGAATTTTATGCAAATTTCATCAAAAACCTACAAGAGCTTAGGTAATTTTATGCAAATTTGATGAAAAAAGCAGAAAAACGCCGTAATTTATGCACAGTTTTGCATTTTTGCATTTTGAATTTGGATGTAACTTATGCAAACTATAATTTTATGCAAATTAGATGACAAGATACTTCCGCCTTTTATGAAAAAATTTGATGCAAATTGCGTTTTTCCCTCATCGACGACCCATTTTCGTGTCGTCTGTCAAGCAGTCTATCGCGCCAAGTGTCGCGCTAAATCCACCAGCAGGGTCAAATCATTTATTCTGTGGGCCAATTATTCCTTGCTTCCGAATGCACGGTTTTTAAACAGCACGAGTAGAGTCAATTATCGCTTTTTCTGGAGGCCGATCAGGGCACGGCTAGTCCCGGCAGTCGGCCAGCGTGAAGCGCTTGTTGAACGAGTAGAGCGTCTGGAGGACGGTCAGGAGAAACTGAAACAAGCGTTTAGGACGGGAAAGCGCCGAAGAAGACACCTAAAATACCGACATGCAAAATGCGACAGCCAAAAAGGGTTAGAGTGCAGTTTACCCCCAGCCGGTAACCAACGTTTGTATCTCGGCTGCCTGTTCATCTACCGATGTGTAAAGTATACCAAAATGTTCGTCTTGCTCTGGCGAGTATTTTGGTATACTTGACACACCTGTAGATGAACAGAGAGCCGAGCTACGGTAGATGGGTGCCGGCTGCGGGGGGGGGGGTAAACTGCACTTAAGCCATATGAATTTCGGTTTTATGACTTTCGACGTTCCGGTAGCAAATTGCTTTTGCCGCCTGCTGCTGCTCACCTGCACCGAGGCGAGCACAATCACAACCGTCAGCCGCGTCGGGTTGGACCAGACGAGCGCGTGCTGCACGATCAGCGCCACCGCCAGGCACACGCGCAACCACTGCAGCGCGAAGAACTGTAACTAATTTTTTTTAATTTATCATGCGCGTGGAGCGCCGAGACGTTAGGAGTATCGCGCTGTACGCTACCAAAAGCTTCCACGCGTAGGGAATCAAATACAGTGACCGGCCGTCCGTCTGTCGCTCCTCCACGTGCGTGCGCGTCACCTGAAGATGAGCAAGTGCTGTTTTATGTATTTTTTACGTTTCCGAATGGTAAAAACAGCTTCGAGTTTCCTCAAATTCTGCGCTTACCATCAAGCCGAAGAGCAGCATGATGGAGATGAACATGACGATGGCGTTGAAGGCGGACAGGGCGACAGAATGGTCGGGGGCACAGTCCAGCGCCGACGCCACCGACACCCAGCCGGCGATTAGACTCTGAAAGAGGGCTCATGCTCAACAGGCCCAGGGCCATCACCCACCGCTTCAACGAAGAAGAAGGCGAACGAGATCCAGGGCGTATCCTTGAGGTACGCGCCGCGGTCGCGCTGCTGCTGGAAGACCTCGCCGGGGACGTCGCCGGCCGCCGCCGCCTCCGGAGGCGCTTCGAGGGGCAAGCCTATTGGGCAAAAATATGCTTTGGGTTATATATGGGTCGGGCTCGGGCGCCAAGCCTCTCGAGGGCTTTGGGGGCGTCTTGGGTAGCGGCGGCGCCGTGGTGGGCATTTTCCGGTATGCAGCGATGTAAATTGCAAAAGTCATCTGAAAGCGTTTTTCGCAATTTGCATCGCTGCATACCGGAAAAATGCCCCACCCACGGCGCCCGCCGGCCCCACCCAAGACGCCCCAAAAGGCTCCTCGAGAGGCATTATGGCGCCCAGCCCGACCCATATATACTTTGGGTACAATTCAAATAGGCGGGGGGGGAAGATTTAGGCGGGGGGAAAACCGAACTTTTTTCCGCCCAAGCCTATATTTTTTATATAAATAGTGGAAGTGTTTATAAATTGTTTATAGCTATTCCTAAACATAAAAATCTTACAAAACTTACAAAACTTAATTAAAAAATTTAATTTTAGGTCGAAAAATCAATTTTTTCGGCCCAAAAATGACCAAATTTTCGACTTTTTCAAGCGTTTTTCTAACTTTTTAAAAAGTCTTTCCGATTCAGAGAGGCTTAAATTTTGCTAAAAACAATGTGAAAACACTTTATATTTGATTACTATCCCCACCAGGGCCGACAAAAAAGTTGGTCCCCCCCCCCGCCTAAATCTTCCCCCCCCCCCGCCTATTTGAATTGTACCATGCTTTGTCCAGAAAACTGATCTCCTACTCTTGCTCTTGCTCTTCTCCCCTGCCACCCATTTCCGGTGGTCCTCCTTCCACTCCGTGTTCTCCCATTGCGTCTTGTCGAACTCGTCGCCGACGGCGATTTGTTGCATCTGGAACAGGGATTTGAATCCGGCTGTGTAAATGATACCAGGGATCTGGGCTTTGCTGCTGCGGCGGCCGCCTTGATCTTCTCGAGGTCGAAGGCGTCTCCATTCTTTTTCGGCGGGCTCAACCCCTTGTCCAGGTCGACGCCTCTGAAATTGAACAACGGAATGCGAAACCAAAAACGGAACTGGACTGCTTGCGGTGGGAATGTTTAGCCAAAAATGGCACCAGACTGTTGGCGGGGGAATGAAATCCAAGACGGTACTTGACTATTAACGGGGGGAAAGGGGAAAAAATTTTTAAGTCAAAACCTAACCAACTTTTTCGACTTGTTCATGTTCTCGTCGGATGAATTCTTCTTCTTCTTCTGCGAGTCCAACGAGCCTTGCGTCTTTTCGATGGCCTTTTTCGATTTGTCGGAAGATTCCCTGAATTTTAGAGATAAAGAGAGCGAGAGAGAGAGAGAGAGAGCGAGAGAGCGAGAGAGCTGCACACCCCCTACTTTTTCGAGGATTCCTTCTTGGAGTTCTCCTTCTTCGAAGATTCCCTCTTCGACGACTCCTTCTTCGACGACTTTTCCGGGGTCTTGCTGGGTGCGTCGTTTGGGGTACGATTCGGGGTCTTCGACGGGGTTTTCGTCGGCGTTTTGTTCGAACGCTCCCTGGAATTTCCAATTAAAATTATCCCCGTTTTCGCCACCTTTTTGAACCCTTCGAGCCCTCCCTCGAACTGTGCGACTTGGGGCTTTTCGCTGGACTTTTCGCTTCCTTCGCGCTCGTGCCACCACCTGAATGGCTTGGCAGGTGCTTTGGCAGTATCGGGGGGGGGGGCAAGGGCTTTTGCTTAGGATTTAATTTTTTAATATTCTTTGCAGAAGTTTTTAAACTTTTTTTTACCATCCTAAGCGTACAAAATGACAAAATTACGTTAAAAATGCAGGAAGAACGGTTTTTCGTCCAAAATTTCCATTTTATGCCACTAAAAACTATGAAATGCTTTCTATATGGTACTACCCATTCCTTGACTTATACAACAAATCCCCCCCCACTAATTAACAAGTACCTCTGGGCAAAATCAGCTAAAAAAACCTACCCAGCAGCCGTTCACACTCCGCCAGCGTGCCCAGGGTTACCATACGAGTACGGGGGAAATCGCTTTTACACCAGCTCTCTCTGGTTTGTTTCGCATTCAATCCACTGTTTCCTTTTATTCAAATCAAAGTGATAATTCAAGTTTTGCGCTTCTCCTCCTCGGCAATTCGCTTTTGCCTCTCCTTGAGCATCGTTTGGAACATCTTCCTCTCCATACACTTTTTGCACACCGGCTGCATGTTCTCCTCGAGTACCTTGTCTCTAAAAAGTGTCCTTTTCCTAAACGATCTGTACTAGTTGTTCCGCTACGTTCCTTCCGTTACGCCACGATAGACTACGCTTACTTTGGCTTCAAGCGTCGATGGCAACAGTGGCATGCATAGCACTCCTTACACCAGCCCTAAATAAATTTTGCAATGCTCGGTTCTTTTGCATTATCGGGGGACCGTTTTCCGGAGCGACAGAACCCGATATTTCTAATAGCGTTTCTAAACCACTTTTTAATATTCCTAAACCTAAAAAACTTTACAATTTTTGATTAAAAAAGAAATATCGATTTTTCGACAAAAATTTCACGTAAAAAATTGTTCTAGTTCTATGTTAGGTTACTATGCATTTCTGGACTTCTAGAAAACCCCCCTCCCCCGATAACGCGAAAGCTCCAATTGTAACAATATTTGGCACTAGACTTTACCTTGTTAAAAATTCGCACTGATTCCCCGGTGAGCCCGCGGGAGCACACAAAGCATCTCTCCCCGAAATTCTGAAGAAGTCCGAATTATGGATTTTTGTAAAGTGAGTGTTAAGCATATTTTAATATTTTGCGCCCGACCTCGATGTAATCCTTTTGGCAATAGGGCAGCTCGCGGTTGACGAAAAATGGCTTCCCGTGAAAGGGTACGAGGCAACGGGCACATCGGAAATGCTGAAAAAAGGTTTTTCTATCCGTTAAAAACTGAAATCACTAACGTTTTTCAAGAAATCTTTACCTCAACATGATAATGACGCCCCATAGCCGCCACAGAACGCTCTTGATCAGGGTCGATGGCCCGTTTGCACTCGTAGCAGCTCTAAAAAATATTTTACGTATATTCGCGATATTTTAAAAGTCTAAATTGATTTACAAGCCTTTTCGTTTTATTTTAGAAGTCCTAACGTTCGTATAACCTATTGAACACTGGGCCCAAATATTGGTACTGGACTGTTAGCGGGGGGGGGGGGGAGTAAGCGTTGTGGAAACCTATTTTGAACCTCAATAATCCCGTGCCGCCCGGTAACGACATATGGGCCGTTTTATACACCGTTTTTGGATCAAAAAACGCAATAAAAATTATCAGAATTGTCGAAAATTCGTTTATTGAAGCTGAAACATCAAAAATTAGCCCCCCGCTAACAGCCCACTACCGTAATCCCTCTTGAGCGAGCGTACCGGGCATTGTAAATCATAGCACCGCTCGCAGTACCACTTCTCATTCAATCGCCGGCCAGTCGACGTCAGTGTCTGCCTAAAAAAAACCGGAAAATTACCTTTGTAAAGGGACCAAGACCGTAAAAGCAACCGGTTACGCGCGGAAAATGGCTGTTTCGACCTTTCTCCCTGAAAACGAAACCCACTCGCATGTGGTGCACTCAAAATGGTAGGCGTGGTAGCAGTCGTGGTGCAGCTTCAGCAGCTCGTCCGGCTCGATGATGTGTTTACCTAGAGGGAATTTCAAGCATTAATTCGGCTCGTACACTGCACACAAATGTACTCTGGATTCTGACGTTTCGCTTCCTTACAGTCAAAGCAGAGGATCCTAAAAAAACATTAGAGTATACGTATATGTATGTAGATTAGAGTACGGTCTAGATAACTGACAATCCATCCGAGACCCAGACGCCTTCATCAAGATCCCGCAAGCACCCGTCGCAGCTGAAACATTCGGCGTGGTAGGACCCGGTGGCCGCCTTGATGACGTGGCCATTTAGAACAGGGCTTTCTGAAGGAAGCACGCCTTCAAGAAAATTTGGGGATCTTATACATTATCGGGGGGACAACTTTTGTAGAAATAGAGGACGCATTTCTAACTAGTTTTTACTCTTCTTCAACCTAAAAACTCTACAAAATTCTATTAAAATCTAAAAAAAATTGTGTTTTTTTTCGACTAAAACCCAAATTTCTTACAATTTTTAACGTTTTTAGCTAGTCTTGAACTTGAACGATCGCTAAGTTGTAGAACACTATTCCTAGACGCGAAAATTTGCAATTTTTTCTACAAAATCCGAAAACAGTCATTAAAAATGCAAAAAAAAACAAGAGCTTTCGGCGATTCACAATTCACAATGCAAAATTTCACAAATTGCAAAAGTTTTTAGATGATTTTTTTCGTCTGAAATACGTTTAATTTCACTATTAAAATCCGTAGTGTTACGTTACTAGGAATTTCTGGACATACGCTCCCACCGATAATGCACCAGAATCGAAACGCAACCCAATCAACTAACTACAACGCTGGCAGATCGGAGCATAAAGCCGCTCAAAATCGTGCAGGCAATAGATGCGATCGTCGAACCGGAAGTAGACCTCACCGTCGAGGTCGCGGAAACACTGCGCACATCTGGGAGGCTAATCGGCTTTTTTAAAAAACCTTACTTAAAGCAATCCTGGTGCCACAGCGTGTGGTCGACCCGAAAATGAGGCTCGCCGCTGGCAAAAGCCCCACCACAGCGCTCGCATTCACGGCCGGTTATTGAAGAGATGCGGCTAAAATTCGGACTTTTTAGCGGTTTTTTTAATCGTTTTATCGACTCTTTTTAATATATTTGTATTTAGTTTTTGTCTGACACATTAAAAAAATAATTTTACAACATGTTTTAAAAGATTAAAATCTGCGCCAAAATTAAAATTTTTGAAAAATTTCATGATGTTATAAGTGTTTTTGGTGGTTTTTGATTGCTAGCAACTTATAAATTTTTGATACGTTCTTCAAAATTTGGTCCTTTTTACCTTTTTCGCTCATTTTCGTACATTTTTAATATATTTTTATGTAGTGTTTAGGAGTTTTTAAATGCTAGAAATGCTTTTTCTAAGAACGTATAAAATGCTATAAAAATTTTTGATTGTTCGTTATAGGGTCGTAAGGGATCACCAAGCGGACGTTCCCCCCCCGCTAACAGCTCAGAACCGAAAAATCTTCACCTAGACAATGAAGCAATGGAGGTGGGTGATAGTGTGAGCGCACTCCCATCTTTCAGCCCTAAAGATCCGGGTCTCTTCAGCGGCGTGAGCGACATTCGCACAAAATCCCGCAAATATTCCTTGTAGCTTGAATAGGCTAGGGTCAACGAATGTGTCAGCAATCAATGTCCCGGGCATCCATATTCGCGATAAGAATACGCCTCCCACCACTCAAATGAGCAAATAAAACTTGACCAAAATGACGCGTGGTCGGCATTCAAGGGGTCTGGCATCGCCGTTTGAAAGTTGTTCATCTTTACGTCATCGTGAAAGAGAGTAACGAGGGAAAATGGTACTTTTGCATTATCGCGGGGGGTCTATTGGTCCAGAAGTGCCTAGTAGCGTGATATTAATTATTTGGTTCTTTCGCATTATCGGGGGATTACCGAACTCTGAGGTTGGTTCTGAGGTTGTAGAGGTGTAGAAAGGCCCAGTAACTGAATAGATACTGTTTTAATAGTATTTTTAGTAATATAGAACTGTATTTCAACTAGGAAAAATATCTAAAAACTAAAAAACATTTCTCTTGATCAAAGTCGGCCTTTTTTTGCTAGAAAATCGATATTTCTGCTATTTTTTAATAAAATTTGTAAAGTTTTAATGTTCAGGAATAGTGAAAAGCATTTACAAACACTGACACTATTTATATTTGTAAATTTAGATCCTAAGGAGCAAAGACCGCAAAAGAAGGGCAATAGATTCGTTCAGAGACTTTATTATTTTATTTACAATCGATAAAGTGACACTTTATACAATATGCCCGTTCGTTTCGATGACAGCTATCGATGTCGTTCGAGGCTAAAAGGCCAAATTTTGTATGATTTCGCTGAAAACCTGTGTCTGCGTGGCTGACCGCGTGGCTTTCCGGTGAATCTGCTCCTCGAGCTTCCCCTTCTCGCCCTGGGACAAGCGCCGATGGGCTCGGCGAACCTGAGATATTAATTTTCTGCTTATAATCAGGTACAACTCACGGTTCTATACTGATAACGGGGTCCTTAAATTTTAACGGGGTCCTTAAAAAATATCGGGGTCCTTAAATTTTAACGGGGTCCTTAAATTCTGCGGGGTCCTTAATTTTTAACGGGGTCCTTAAAAATTATCGGGGTCCTTAGATTTTATCGGGGTCCTTAAAATTAGGTCGAAAATTAAGGACCCCGTTAAATAACAATTGATGAAAAAAATTAAGGACTCCGTAGCTAAAGCTAAAAAATAGTGTTTGTGTGTGCAAATCTGCGTACAAGTTCCGTCACCATGTCCGGAGGATATCTCGATAGCCGATGAATTTTAAGGTATGTATGATAAATTATTTGATCAGTACTGGCCGTGAGATGACTGCACCCTGACCAGATTTTACAAAATCAGTTCTTTTAGACATTAAATTTAAGTTTTTGTAAAAATTTCCGGCATCGACTTTGTTAGGGAACAATTACATTTTCGATTTCGACTGGCCGGCGGACGGCCTTTTATTTTAATCAGTCATCGATTTAGCATTCCTTCACATTGCTAAAACAATGAAAAAAGCTTAAAATTCAAGAAAAAATCCGGATAAAATTTTAACATCGAATGTTTCCTAAACGCTATGGCCTACTTTCACTGGGTTTCTAATAGAGATGTTGCGCATACCGACGCGACGTTGGGCTAAAATGCAAATTAGGATGCAAGGCGCAAAAAATCGTTTTATCAAGCTTGTTTTGGACTTTGCATCCCAATTTGCATGTTATCCCGACGTCGCGTCGGTATGCGTAACATCTCTAGTTTCTAATTAAGGTGCCGCGAACTTTGCGGCCGAAGATGGCGGCGCGAATTTTGCGGCGCGGTGCTTGTTAGGAACATGCCTTTGGTTATTTTTTGCCTCCATCCGAATTTCGTCATAGAAACGTTAAAAGACTTTTGCGACAGGAGTCACACGATTTGGGGGGAAAGTAGTCGCTACTTCTTCCGCTCTGCGACTAGAAAAGGCTTCGTGCCACACGGGGCCTAGCCGCTTCGGATTGATTGTTAGGATTGTTTCCTAACGAAGTCGATGCCGGAAATTTTTACAAAAATTTAAATTTAATGTCTAAAAGAACTGATTTTGTAAAATCTGGTCAGGTCAAATAATTTATCATACATACCTTAAAATTCATCGGCTATCGAGATATCCTCCGGACATGGTGACGGAACTTGTACGCAGATTTGCACACACAAACACTATTTTTTAGCTTTAGCTACGGAGTCCTTAATTTTTTTCATCAATTTTTAAGGACCCCGTTATTTAACGGGGTCCTTAACTTTTTTCGACCTAATTTTAAGGACCCCGTTAAAATTTAAGGACCCCGTTATCAGTATAGAACCCAACTCACCACGTCAACGATTGTTATTGCAAACCCGATGGTCCCGATAACCATTAAAATTATGCCGACAGCTTTCATAATTCTGCCGGCCGTTGTGGTCATGCCGTCCTCGTCGAGTGACACACTGAGAATGTCTTTTTGGATTTTTGTAGGTCCGTAAGTTTGTGCCGATCTAGCGCTATATAGCGATGATTTTACGCGAACGAAACTAGCCATTTTTTTGTGATTTGCTGTCCTCGAGCTTTTTTGGGAATTGTCAGAAGCGATTGCGCTTTTCCTTCTTTTGCTTTTCCTTTCCTTCTTTAGTTCGCTGTTTCTTTAGGGTTCGCGGGGAGGGGAAACCAAATTTGTTTTATAAATAGCGGATACGTTTCGAAATTGTTTTTAACTATTCTTAAGCATAAAAACTACAAATTTTATTTAAAAAATTTAATTTTAGGCCGAAAAATTGATTTTTTCGACCCAAAATGACCAAACGTTCGACTTTTTCGAATATTTTTCCCACTTTTTTGAAAGTTTTTCTACTTTAAATCTAGTTAAAACTTACTAAAAACAATGTAAAAACACTTTATATTAGATGACTAGGCCAACCGGGACCACGAGGAAAAAAATTGGTCCAGGTCCAAAACCACCAGCAAGATGTTTTAGGAGTTTTTAAAGAGCAAATTTTATTTGAAAAGGATATCATGATAAGACAAACATATTACAAGTCTATCCATCTTTTTTAATACAGCTTTTTCCGGTTCCATCTTTCCGCTACTTCACTCTCTCCAGACGCTTTGCCCTAGCCTTTCCGAAAGTGCACTATGACCCCCCTCCCCCCGAGGCAACCGAACCGCGGGAAATTCAAAAACGCAAGACGACGCCCGGCCATTTGCATAACGGCGAATTCCGGACGTTTCCGCGATTCGACAGTTCCCCGAAGCCAGTTCCCGAAAACCAGTTCCCGACCAGTTCCCGAAAACCAGTTCCCGAACCAGTTCCCCGAAACCAGTTCCCCGAAACCAGTTCCCCGAAAACCAGTTCCCCGAAAACCAGTTCCCCGAAAACCAGTTCCCCGAAAACCGGGGTAAAATGCTGATTTGCCTCATTTGGCAAAAAACCGATTCCCGCCACCGTTGGGAAACCGATGTGCAACAGGACTATGCGATCGATACGGGGAATTCACACCGACGGAGTTCTGCGAATTAATTGCCAAGAGTCTGGACTAATCTTAATCGTGGAACCCGAGATTAATCTTATGTCTGTATTGTGATATACGCGCCGTGCCTCATGCTGATTCGAATAAACCAGTTACATATGACGTTGGATCCAAGTAACTTTTCTGACCTTTCCATGTCTGATTTTCCGACAAAGATTTCGATGCCGGCTTTGATTTGAACCGATCTTCGGGAACTGGTTTCGGGGAACTGGTTTCGGGAACTGGTTTCGGGGAACGTTTCGGGAACTGTTTCGGGGAACGTTCGGGAACGACTTTCGGGGAACTGGTTTGGGGAACTGGTTTTCGGGGAACTGGTTTTCGGGGAACTGGTTTTCGGGGAACTGGTTTCGGGGAACTGGTTTTCGGGGAACTGACTTTCGGGGAACTGGTTTTTCGGGGAACTGGCTTTCGGGGAACTGGTTTTCGGGGAAATCGTTTTCGGGGAAACGTCAAATACCCCATAACGGCACCGTTCCGGATGGTGCGAGGCACAATTCTTTCGAATTTCTGCTTCTCGAACCTCCCGAGCGACTCCATTTGAAAAAAACTACTCCCTTGAATTTTTCAAATAAACCCTGTAATACGGCTATTTTCTAAAGAAATTTGGTTCTGACCCGGTCAAAGGTTTCCATACGAGAGATTTCCGCGCAATTCTAAGCTTAGAATTTGTATGAAAGTTGTCTTGGATAGTAAAAGCATTTTGGTACTATTCAAGTTCGGGGGCAAAATTTTTGGGGCATTTTCGGTCATTCTTCTTAGTTTTCTTAGCGCTTAGATTAGTATTGGCTTAGTTGAGGCTCAGGCTTTGCTTAGCCTAAGCCTAGGCTTAGCTTCTGGGCGGGGCGAACTACTCTCGCCTTAGCTTAGCTTTTCTTAGCTTCGCTGTTTTTGGCTTCGGCTTAGCTCTGTTCAAGCTCGATTTAGCTGAGCTTCAGCTTAGCTTAGCTTAGAAGTAGAGCATTGCGCTTGATTAGCCGTGAAAAACCGAAAAAGTAGCCCAAAAATGACATCGAAAAAAATTTTGCCCCCCCTAACTTGAATAGTACCAGCATTTTTTTTGTATTTTCTTCGCAGATTATCATTTTTGGACCTTTCTGGATAGAATGCTATTAAAAAATTACGTTTCAAACCCAGCTAAGGCGTAAATCAAACCTCTCGCCCATTCGCGAGGCCACAGAATGTGCTTTTCCTGAATTTTAATATTGTCTAGAAGCCTACTAGGAAATTTCGGGTTTTAGATTTGTACGCGTTAGCGACATCAGCGCGCACGAAAAAATAGCGCATCACAATCAACTAACTATCATCAAACAAAGTCAAATTTGCAACTTGCGTAGCATCCTCGCTGATGAGTAGCAAAACCACCCCAAGTCCGAGCACAAAGGACAACACAATAGCAGCGAAGTTCATGATATAGTAATCTGATCGCTAAATCAATATTTTCTTAGTAGGGTCAACTGGTAGTGCCAATTATTCTTTCCGGGAGAGATGGGATCGTAAACGGATAATTTGGCAGCAGCCGTTATCTGTGTGTCTCATACACCGGATGCCTTGATTTTAATGGGCCCATTTCCCTTTAATGGGTAATCCCCGGTTATTCACTGCCGAGACTCCTTGAAATAACTAGGCAGAATGACAGGGAAACGGAAACGAGTAGATTAGTAGACTAGATGTAGAAAGTTCTCTAGAAACTAGCGTTTTTCCTAAAAAAAGTAGCGGTTTCCTTTCGGTCCGTAGAGGCATTTTGCTTCCTTTTACTGGTTTTTTTGATGAACTCTTACTGGTTTATCGTCTTTATCTTATCCTCTACTGGTTTTCTGTTTTTTTTAAACTTTAGATACCTGCTACCTCGATTTATTTTTCTCTTTCAGGATGGGCAAGCGGCGCCCAGCCGAAGATTCGCTAGAAGTACTATGCAGGCTCTCCCCCTACCACGGGCGCGACCCGTGTGTGCAATGGCAAGATGAGACGACGATTCGAGTAGCCGCTGCGGATAGCAGCCAGGTACCTCCACTCTTTTAACGTGTAAAAGTTCTTCTAGACCGGGCGCACCTTCAAGTTCTCGCAAGTGTTCGACGACACCGATGACCAGCGCTGTGTCTTCGATCGTTCGGCGCTCGACCTCGTGCGAAATATGGTGCAAGGCAAGAGCTCGCTGCTCTTCACCTATGGCGTCACCGGCGGCGGCAAAACGTACACGATGGCGGGCGGGCCAATGGCTGCTGGCATCCTGCCAAGAACCGTCGACGTTCTCTTCAACAGCATCAAGAATAAGTGGGATTCCTTGCTCGCCTCAAAATCTGTTTTTTTTTTTAGGGCCGAAAAGTACACCTTCCAACCGGACAACCGCAACGGCTTCTACGTCAGCACGCCCGAGGAGGCGGCGCAGGCTCGGCGAGCCAATGATCGAAACGATCCCGACTACAGCACGCATATCGTCACCGAACGTCAGGTTGAACCCCGACAGGTGCGTCGAAAATGCTATTCTCTCAGTTTCTTGTGTTTAGATAACCGGCTTTTCGGATCATTATGTCGGCTCGGTGTTCATTACGTTTGTTGAAGTCTACAACAATTACATCTACGATCTCCTCGACGATACCAGAGAGTGAGTTTTTCGCGCGCTAGCTAAATTTTCTTTTCTAGGAAGCCGATTTCGCGCGACACACGCACGGACGTACGGAATGCGGTTTATGTAGAAGGGGCTACGGAAGTCGAGGTGGAGAGCGCCGACGAGGCAATCGAATGGCTAGCGCGAGGTAGTTTTTCGCCTGAGCTAGCGAAATTTTTCAAGCCATTTTATCTTCGAAAAAATTCATTCGATTGGTTTAGGTGAGCAACGTCGCCGCGTCTCCGACACGTTGCTGAACAAATCGTCGTCCCGCTCTCACTCTGTTTTCACCATCCGTCTCGTGCAGGCGCCTTTCGAGTAATTTCCTTAGTTGCGATCCCAATTCGTTACTTTTTAGGTCTAACGAGTCCTACTACCCGACACAAGATGTGAAGAAGCTAGTGATCAGCCAACTTTCGCTCGTCGACCTTGCGGGCAGCGAACGAGCCAAGCGAACCGGGAACACTGGTGCGAAATTGGCCGAGGCTAGTGCCATCAACAACTCGCTGCTGACCCTTCGGCTCTGCTTTGAGAAGCTGCGCCATAACCAACGTCGTCGAGGCCCCGACCAGACCCAAATCGTGCCGTACCGCGACTCGAAGATTACCTTGCTTTTCAAGCAATTTTTCGAGGGAGCTGGGAAAGTGCGAATGATTCTCTGCATCAACCCCAAGCCTGCCGACTATCAGGTAGCTATTTGCCACGTCGCTCTTTATTTATTTTAATTTAGGAAAACCTGAACGTACTCGAATTTGGCGAGGAAAGTCGCGCCATCAAAGTGCGGGCCGACGAAGACCGACTGTTTGACAGTGGCGCGGACCGCCCGCCGGTGCCGAAGCGCTTCTTCGTGCGCTGGAACCAAGAGGTTTGACAGGAAAATTGGAAAACAAATTTCTCTTCAGGCTGATCGGATCGACACGTCTTCCCAAGGCTCCTCCATCGCGGACATGGCTCAACAGCCGCCTGAGCCCGAGGGCGATGACGATGCGCAATACATCAAGCGAATGCGCGTCTGGGTTGGTCAACGACACACTGCTCACACGGCACTTCTCCAGGGCCTCAAGCAGTCGGGTATGCATTTTTGGTCCAATTGCAGTACTCTTTTCAGATCTCACGTTCGAAGCCAAACTGCGGAGTGCTCTGTGTCTCCTCGACTACCGCAACCACGAGCTCGCCGAAATGAAGAATCAAAAGGAGGAAGACGAGGCCGCTCTTGCTCGAATTTCTTCCCAGCTACGCCAAGCCAACGTGAGCAGCATCTTCGCGATCTAGATTTTTTTCAATTCAGCGTGAAGTGGTCTCGCTGCGCACCAGACTGCGCCACTACGAAGAAGAAGACGCAATGGCCGTCGACCGAGAGGCCCAGCGCCGCCAAGAGGACAAGCTACAGCGCCAACAGTACAAGGACACGCAGCGGGCTTTGAAAAAGGTGAGCTCCGTTTTCTGGGCCCTACATTTTTATAGGTGAATGAGGTCATCGAGAGTGCATCGCCAACAGTCGCCCAGCTGAAGGCCCAGTTCTTGGAAGGTACTGGAGGGTCGAAATCCCAGCCGGGACCGTCCACCAGCGGCGGAAACCGGCGTCCGGCCGCCAGAGAAAACGACTTCGTCGTTGGGAATGGTGTGAGCGCGTTTGATCCGCGCTTCAAGCGAAGGTGCGCAGATTTGTCCTTTTATGGATTTTCGGATTAGTTTCAGATATTATCCCATAAAATTTTTTGCAGGTCGAAATCTGTGCCCCGGGTCCTCATGCATCAATCCAACATCCGGACTCCTACTTCGAACATTCTGCGCCCAAAGCTACCTCCAAATGCGATGTCCACTGCCGCGCCGGGCAGCCGTGACCTCAGGAAGAGCTCGGAGTACATGCTGACCCATGAGGGCCTCGACAAAAAAGGAAACATGGCCACGAGTATTGTCAAGGTAATAATTGTTTCCATTTCTCTCTAATTTTTGCCCTAGGGTCGCGTGATCCCCACGGCCGGTGGCGGCACAGCCGTCTGCTTCGACGACGTCGAGAAGGCGACCAGCGAAAAGTGGCCGCGAAACAATTAATACATTATTCATTAACGATTGACTCTCTCGTCTAATTTCCCTTAATCTATCTATCTCTGTGGTTTTGCATTCTGATGAACATTGTGTCTTTCCGTTCCTGTTGATTGTTCTACGTTCTTCCTACTCACCGTTTTCAGTCGTCTGCCCTTAATTTGTTTACCCAGAAAGTGTGCTACGATTTGGTCTTGACGGGTGTATCTATATTACCCATGTGAATAAACGCTACCGAATTCGCACGGGAAATAACAAAGAAATTTTATAATTTGACGTTACTTTGAGCACGTTGGTAAACAAGACAGATTTGGCCCGGTCGGAATGGACCATTTGAGTCTCGCGCTGCTGGTTGTTGTCGTTAGCTGCTCCGTGTAGCCCTCGCCGCGAAATTCTTTCGAGTATCGGTGCTGCTCTCTATTGCTCTTTCAGGGACTTGATCAACCGCACGACGCTCTTTATTTCTTCAACGGGTGTGAATTTCTCTGTGATGAAGTAAGCGTTGCATATAAATATACCCCAGCATTTTAGGTACGGGCTGTCTGACGAGGACGGGCTCGTCGACCCCAAAAGTTCTTTTTTCGACGCCACCAACTCAAATGGACCGCCAATCCCGACATTTTACTCCCGGCCGCACCAGTTCGAAAGTCATCCGCCGAGTTCGAGTGCGTGCCAAGAGGGCTTGGTGCGATTATATCTCCCGAATAATATTCGAATTTCTAGGATCTGATCTCCGAATTACTGCAACGTGCCAAGGTAGCTGGCAAAAAACAGGCTGAGAAGATGCAGCTGCAGCAGTCGGCCGTCAAGGTTGGTCTGAGATGATTTGTGTCAGGTTTTCCTAGGCAAAAGCCGATGCCGATTGGCCTACCTACAAGCGGAAATCTTTGGCTGAGGTTCTACAAGAAAAGGTGTTCTTGTTTTGGGCCACCAGAAAAACGTTGCTCTAGGCGAAAGTCCATCCCATTCGCAATGAGCGTCAGGAAAATAGACGATCCACCAGCACGGTACCGCTCCAGCGCATATCTCTACTTTTTGTTTTCAGACATTCGCCACGGCTTCCCCGGTCGCAAAGCACCCAGCTGTTCATGGGACCTTTCCGTCTACTCCAGCTTTCAGGTTTTTCATGATTTTGAAGCAAGTGGTGTTTTTAGGTCTTCGGTGCAAGACCCGTTTGGCCCCTTCACTTCGACACCTATTCGTGCGAGCCTGCTGCCTGGACTGGATTTCAACTTGACGCAAACGCTGAATAATTCACAATCTTCGGCTTCGCAAACGGTATGCCCCATTTTTCTCCTTAAAACATTTACTTACAGAATTCTTTGACGCAAGTCTCGGCGAACGTCCCGTTACATCAAGAAAACCAATTCACGAATTTCGAGGCTCCTCGCCATGAGCCCACTTTCCCCGTTATCTTGACATCTCCAGTTGAAAAAGTAAGCCACGGGATGTGTTCATTAATTTATTTCTTAAATTCAGAAGGAGGTTCATGAGACTAGCACCGCCGTCACATGCTCTTCCGGTCCGGCCGTCAAATTGCTGATCGAAAGACCGGAAGCACCGAAGGTCAGCCCTCAAAAGGGCGCCACAAATGGCGGCGACAAGCCGATCGTGCTGACTAGCTGCAACGTGAGGCTGCCCACCTCCTCGCCGGTCGGCACGACCAACGTCCAAATCAAAAACGAGCACGGAATCATCTACTCCTGCAGCCGAAGCGTCACCCCGGGAAATCTGAACAGCTCCGGGGTTTCCAATGTAGTTAATGCGTCGCCTGCGAGGTTGGACTTCTCATTTGGCTCCATCGACAATCTGCTGGCCGACTCAATCAAGAAACAGAACCATGTGGCGTTGAATGTAAAAAACCAGGAACAGTTAGATAAAAGGGCTGACAACCAGGCGACGACGACGCCGTGCCTAGGTTTGTTTGGTTTTGTAAAATGGAGGCGAACAAAAACCTGCCACTCGAGTGAATCTTATAACATCAACGAATTATCGATCTTTTACAGACTCCACAACGCTAGGTTCGGAGCCCGAGAGAAGCGCCACGAACAGCCCAGGTATTTCAAAATTCGGTTGCTGAAATTTTTTTAGTTACACCTGCGGAAAACCGGGACGGACGCCGCAGCCCGATAAAGCCTTCTCTCCTCGACTACTATGCGAAGGAGGTTCAGTATAAGAACGAGTTGGATGCCCGAATGAAGACCATCGAGACACAACTGGATGTTGGTGAAGTTTACTGGAAATTTATAGATCTTGAACTTGAAATTCTTGCCGTTTTCCCTACACACACGTAATTTAGGCAACCTTACGCTCCCACATCAAGCGCTCCGTCCAAGAAAAGATCAACATCACAATCAAGCGCCAGGTGACAGACGAGGAAATTGTAAATGTGGCGAATTTCTTCGGAAATCTTGCCGTCGGTATGTTTTCGATTTGTTGTGCCATTTTTCTTTTTAGGACATTCGCTGGCGGGAGCCAAGGAGCAAAGCCTCAAACTGAGTTCGGCCGCTGAAGTATTCTATATGCTCAACACTGCTTGCGACAAATTCTTGGTGATTTGGCAGTGGCTATTTCATAACGTGTTATTTTTTTTAGAGACAGGCCGAACAGAATGTCCATCTTTGTGAAGTGGTCGCCCGAATATTGGTCTCGGTGGCCATGAAGCAGCTGCCCTTTGCGAAGATTGTCCTTGGCCGGCTCTTCTGCACTTGTCTTTTTCTGGGAATGGACCGGGAAAAATGGTATGCACATGTAGATAACGTGTGCTTTACGTGACGGTTTAGCACTGGAATGGCCGAGACAGTCGGCAACATGGAGGCGGACCCGCGAAAGTTGTTGATGGACGCGCAACGCGCATTACTACGCGTATTTTTCTACATTCATCGTATCACACTCGAGCAACGGGCAGATGTGCAGCGGTTTCAATTCAAGGTTGTTTCGTAATTTTATATGACGCAATTGTTCTTTCTAGAACGTTTGGCGCACCTTGGCGTTCGTCATCAACGATCCGCCGGTTGATTTGGCCACGCCGTTGGTGTTGAACGAATTACTGGAGGTTCGGTTGTTTGTTTCTTAGTTTACCGTACCGTCTAGATCTGCGGTGATCAGTTGAAGGCTACATACGGTGAAGTGATGAGCCGTACGCTGTCTTGCATCCGTCACGAATTGCTCGACTTGCTCGAAGAACAGCTGCTTGCTTCCCGGGTTTGTTGCCTTTGATGCGCAGTATCAAAAAATTTAGGTGCTCCAGAGGGCCGGACAAGCCACCTATCTGACCATCCTTCGCAATCGTTTGGACGAACTTTTGTAATAATATTTTTTCCCTTAATATAGTTCCATAGTGTCTACCATGCTTTTATCACATTTTCTACCATTTTGTCTTTCTGTTGTTTTTTGCATGACCGGTTATACCAAACGTTCGGGTTATAAATACTTTACGCTTTAGTTGCTCTTTTGCACAAATGGATTTTGCTTATCCATCCCATTATCTAAAGGCTAAGAGTGCGTATTCAATCTGGGCAGCTGTTTAGTGACAAGCTCTTTCAGCCGAGGATTTTTTCACACTATGAGCTAGATGCCGTTATCGGTGAGTTTTGCTTGGCTTCCCGATTCTAGCTTGTGCGCTTAAGAAAACTAAACTCACTTCTTTTATTTCAGTTCGCGCCTTATGCGCCACACAGAATCTTCCGGTCCTTTCGTCTGTTGATCGGCGTCGGGCTATGTTTCACCTTGCTGCTCGTGTTCAGATTGGGAGACCAGTCAGACCCAGGGGCACCTCGTTTTCCTCCGCAACAGTAGGCAATAATCCTCGGATTACACCCTGCTACAGATTGCCCGATTTCATCTGCCCGTGCAATGAGACTAAGGATGATGAAAATTACGAGCCGACAGCTTTTGCTTCGGACGAGATTTTCACCGAGTCGAAGGCCCTCGTCTTGGTCGAAAGCATCTATTCGCGCCACAGCAAAATAATTACGCAGATTCTAAATGCATCGAAGTAAGCTAAACTTTGGCATGGAGCCGCTGCTTTCAGGTATCCCTACAAAATGGAGGTTTTCGCGAAGAACTTGCCCTTATTAACAACTCTCGAACGGGGACGCTTTTCCACGGTCATCATTGAAAGCTACCACAAGTATTTGAATATGCCGAGGTATGCTCCACCAAGATGTTTTATATTTGTTCGCAGATGGAACCGCCAGATATTGGACAAGTATTGTCGGGAATACAATGCTACGATTGTCGGAATTTTGACGAGTCGGCCGAACGACACGTTCAAGAGGGCGAAGCTCAAGGGATCGAGTCTCAGCATATGGCAAAACCAACAGGTACGAGCCAAAAACTTGCGATGATATTCAATTTTTATCCTTGTATCAGCATAACCAATTTAGGCCACATCCTTCACCTTTTCACCCTCATCGCCTATCCCTTATATCGCCAGGCCAAGTGTCCCGATCAACAATCCCGCCGAAGAGGCGGATTGGGTTCTTTTCGAGGTATAACTGGTACTTGTTTTGGAATTGCTTGCTTTTTTTAGGAGTCCGCCGGTTATGAGACGGTCTTGGAAGGTGAGGCAGGGCAGCGGCGCGGTGCTGCTGTAATTAGGGATCTTGGTAACCTAGATTGTTATAATGTAGTCCATCCATTCAGGCAACGACGATGGGGTGCGACGTATACTATTTGGCCATAACATCACGTCCTGGGTTACGCGCATGGCATTTCTGGATTCTCTGCGTTTCTCCACGCAGGGACGGTCAGTCGGAAGTTTCCACGAAAACTTTCGTTTTAGCTTTGGGTTCCCGCTTGAACGGTGGATCCAGGTGGACATTGACGATATTTTCGTCGGTGCTAAAGGCACACGAATTGTGGCCGAGGACGTTGACGCCCTTATCGAGTTCCAGGACTGGATGCGCAGCGAGGTGGTCTTTTTATAGTTTGTTAAAGCATTTCCAATCAATTTCAGATTTCCAACTTCACCTTTATGCTCGGCTATTCGGGCAGCTATTTCCGGAACGGGAATGATGACGAGGATCTCGGAGATGAAAAGCTTATAGGTAGGCTTCCGGAACGTAAACCGACTAGCTTCCTTTTATTCCAGAAAATGGTGCCAAATTCCATTGGTTTTGTCACATGTGGCGACACAATCACGCCCATGATTACAACTACACATACCTGGAGACGGTGATGAGCCAGAACAAGCAGTTTGCAGAGGTTTGACAGCGCTTAGTGATTCATTTTTCGCTCAGACTATGAAGCTGCCGGTGCCATTTCCATACTCGATCTCGCCGCAGCATGCCGGCGTTTTCCCGGCCCACGCTCCACTATATGATGCGTGGAAGAAGGTTAGTCAGTACTACAGGCGTCAAATACGTATTTTAGGTCTGGAATGTTTCGGTGACGGCCACAGAAGAGTATCCCCACCTACGCCCACCATCTGATCGCCGAGGCTTCATCCACAAAGGCATAAAGGTTATTCATCTTTTTCTGGTCATTATGAAGGAAATTATCAGGTGCTCCCACGCCAAACATGTGGTCTCTACACCCACACCCAATTCTTCCACACCTATCCGGATGGGCTGGCCAAGCTCTTTGCTAACGTGTACGGTGGCGACCTCTTCTCGTCGGTGCTGTTGAACCCGGTAGGTGAAAGGTGGTCACACATGGACTCTTGATTCAGATATCCATCTTCATGACGCATCAACAAAATTTCGCACATGACCGTCTGGCCTTGTGGGTCTTCCGGAATTTGGTCAAGTTTCTGAAGTGAGTTTTTCTTTAGCTGAGGAAACCCTTCCCTTTAAAGGTGCCATACCCGTCTGAAGCTCCGCTGGGCCGATCCGATCACATCGGCCGACCGATATTTCGCCATGTTTCCGCAAGAAGTGACGCCAGTTTGGAGCGTGAGCTATTGCAGTTTTTAAAATGTTTTTGAAAACATATCCCATTAACAGCTTATTCTTTTAGCACCCGTGTGTGGATCCAAGGCACAAAACCATCCTGCCACCCGCCTTCAACTGCTCCAACATCACCTTGCCGAACATTCTGATTGTCGGGCCGCAAAAGACAGGTTTGTGATCTTAATTTCAATATTTTGCGTTTTTGAGGCTCAAGTGCCCTCGGAAACTTCCTGTCGCTCCATCCTGATATCTCCTCGAACGTCCCCGTCAGCGACTCATTCGAAGAACTCCAATTTTTCGGCGGCCACCACTACGGAAATGGGCTGGAATGGTCAGTTAGATCATTCATCTGACCTTGCATTTAGGTACATCGACAAGTTCTCACCTTCACAATTTGTTTTCGAAAAGAGCGCTACTTATTTTGACAATGCGTTGGCTCCTCGACAGGTTGTTGTGATTTCTATAAATAAGTCTAAAAAATTTCAGGTGGCCGCGCTGATCCCAAATACGAAAATTATTGTTATTTTATATGATCCTGCACTTCGGGCATACTCGTGGTTCCAGGTAACCTGAAAACTTTTTTAGCCTCGTAATTTAGCAAAGTCTCACTATATAAATTGTGCTTACAAAGTGCTCTTTTAGCACATGTTGGCCCATCGGGACCCAGCGGCTGTCGAGGCCCAGAATCTCGATGTCGTTCTAGATGCAACAGTGGGCCCGATGAAGAAATTGAGGAGTCGTTGTGTATCTGGAGGCAGGTAAGTCGAAAAGAAAAATTCAGCAATCATCTTACACCTTTGAAACTATTTCAGATATGTACACCACATTGATCGTTGGCTCGATTTCTTCCCGGCCTCCCAGCTTCTATTCATCGACGGCGAAAATTTCAAGGAGCGCCCGCCCGAGATTATGAACAAGGTTGGCTGGGTTTCATTCGATGAGCCAGAAAGCATGGTAATACGCAAATTTTCAGCTAATCCTCGATCTTGCCATGCCGGCCTTTGACTACCGCACCGTCCTGCGCTTCAGCCCCAGCAAAGGCTATTGGTGCGCCGTAAGTTCTGTCAATTTTACGCGAGACTTCCTTTTGTCCAGCTGACCCAGGGCAAAACCAAGTGCTTGGGGAAAAGCAAGGGCCGCCATTATGCCCCGATGTCGGACGTGCTGCGGCAGAAGTTGAATGGGTTTGTTTTGGGCTTCCAGCTCATATCATAACTGTTTTTAGAATATTCCATGCCGACAACCTTGCCCTACAAAAATTACTCCAAAAATGGCACATCCCGCAGCCCGCCTGGTTGCGCGCCGCATTAGATGCTCAATGATATTTGTTTTTGTCCCTTTCCTTCTTTCTCATTTTCCCCTAATGCCATTCCTCTTGTATTAATACGGGTTCTCTTTGCCGAAACGTCGCTTCACTTTGGTGCTTGAATGTCGAATACGCGTAGTTGATAAAGATATATCGATCGATCCGGTGTGTCGCGTATCTGCCACCCGTTCAGTTCGGGTCAGGTATTTCGAAACTAATTTTTGTTTGCTTATGCCGTTTTGATTTTCTGAAACTCGGATATTTCTTACCATGCTATCAATTCAACGTACCCATTTCAGGCAACAGATATGCCGAAGTATTATTGCGACTACTGTGACACTTTCCTGACTCACGATTCGCCGTCGGTGCGCAAGACCCACAACCAGGGCCGCAAGCACAAGGAAAACGTCCGCGAATTCTATCAGGTGGCATTGATGCTCTTCTCAAACCCTTGTTTAGAAATGGATGGAGCAAGAGGCGCAGAAACTCGTCGACGCCACCGCGAAGGCATTCGCAGCGCAACGCCCCGCCGCCATGGGCCAGCCGGTAGATTGCCACTTTTTAAAAACTCTTTATTTGCGTTTAGGTGATGAGGCCGAATCCCTACATGCCATCTCCAATGGGCGGCTACCGGCCTGGTGTTGGGCTTAACCCCTACCTCTTGCGCCAGGGACTCCAGCAGCCGATGTACGCTCCGCCGCCGACTCTCGGACCCGGAGGACCCAGGATGCCGCCGATGGGACCGCCGATGTAAAAAAAGCAAAGTCAATCACTCCCATTATCTTATTGCCTTGCAATTTATTTTTCTGGATTTTATATGGATTCACTCTAATCCCACCATCTCATTCTACCCATCATCTCTTCCGTTTCTGTTGTGTTATTTATTGACGATAAACCTTTCGTAAAGTCTGGCGCTACTTGAAAGTCATGTTTCACCGAGTCAATACCGTCTGCACTGAAATCTGCAAGAAAAATAGCAAATCGATTACTGATTAGATGGGCGACGAGATCGAACGACGGCTCGTTCGGAAATCGTTGAATGACGCGCTACGGGTAAATGCGATGATGATGAAGAAGTAAGAAATTGGGGAAATTTTTTATCTAACAATTTATTTCAGGGATGCCCAAGATTACACGATAGCCAAGTTGATTCGAGTAGACGCGCCGGCCAGACGGAAATGGCTGGAAAGCATATTCGACGTTGCACGTAGACAGAGCCGTAAGGATATTTTTATTTCACGCACGTCCAATCTTTTTAGTGAAGGAAAATTTGCTATCTCTCGCTGACATGGAGAACATCATGAGTCAAGTCGTCACAACGCGCAGTGATCGGTAACGTGAAATTCGCCAAGCTTCGATGATAATTTAGTGCTGCCGCTCTCTTCAAGGCGTATGATGTCTCGGATTTTATAGACATCGAATACTCAACGGCCACAAAAATTATGGTGTGTGTTTGCGAATCGTGTTGTGGGGCTTATGCTTGTATTGATACAAAGAAACGGAACTCTTTCAGCAAAAGCCCGAACGAAGGGGTCAGGATAGAGGTGATGTCCAAAGAATGACCGACGCCTATGTGCAACGTTTCCTTTTCGTACAACAAGTAGGGACTTCATTTTTTGTTCACTTTCCGTTCAGAGGATTTCTCGACTGACTGCCTTCGCGGGGATCAAGTTCCAGAAAATCGAAGACCTGCTGTCAATTTCCCATCCGGTCGAGCATACAGTCGTTTTGGCCATGTTGACACAACAAAAGGTGCTAAAATTATTCTTGGTGTTGAAACGCAATGTTTAGGCAGACACATGGCACCTCGAGGACTTGACGGGCACGGTTCAGGTTGAATTTGCACCTGATTGCGCGTATCATGAGGGTCTATTTTCGGAGGGATGTGTGATGATTTTTGAGGTTGGGTTTTCGCGTAACCTAGACAAGATTTCTAAGACTCCCCCGTTCGGTGAAATCATACGAACAACTTCCTCTGATTTCACTATTCTCGGAAATATTTCTTTCGAAGCTCAATTGACGCAATAGAAAATGTAGCGATGCCTAAAAGGCCACGTTTCTTCCAAAAAAAGCCAGTGACGATTTTTGCACCTGCCCTTCGTAACCGCTAAGTGAGTGCGGACGATTTTTTTGCAGCAATTTTTTCAGCGGCTAAGAAAATGACGAGTAACAGTGGGGTCCGCATGTACCAACCACGAATTCTTGGATGACAAAAATAATAGTTTTTTTTATTCCAGGGCACCTACCAGTCGCTTCTGTTCACGGCAACGAGCGTGGGGCTGGTCCCGGCGGAACGGGCAGAAGAAACGCGCAAGGCCTACGGAAATGCCAACTGGTTTGCCGGGGACGAGAAGCTGTGCTTTAGGTAATACAATCCTTAGTTGTAAGGGAGAGTTCTTTGGTTGTAGAAGCAGTAAAAAGCTGCGCGTGATGGCCCAATACCACGGGAAGGAATACATCATAGCCCTCAGCGATTTTCACCTTGACAATCCGAAGGTATGTAGATCTTTAAAACATGTTATATTCTATTATTAGGTGCTGACCGCGTTTCGAAAGATCCTTGACGGCTATCGATACCAGCCGCCCATCGCGTATATTTTGTGCGGTAATTTCTCCTCGCAATGCCGACAGCCACAAACAATGGAGGTGCTCCACCGGGGATTCCGGTATGATTTGGATAACCTATTTTTATTCCTCGATTTTAGGCACTTAGCCTCGGTTCTCGAGGAATTCGAGGCCGATCACGCGGAGACGCACTTTATCTTCGTGCCCGGTCCCGACGACCCACCGACGCAATGTGTGACCCCGCGACTTTCGTTGCCCAGCGAGCTATGCGATGAGTATTTGCAGCGGGTTTGTATTTTAAATTGTTCTGTTTTCAATATATCAATTCACTGATTCCATCAGCGTATTTTTAGTGGCCAAAATGTCAATTCGTCGGAAATCCGGCTCGCGTCCAGCTGGCCAACTCCGAGATTGTCGTCTACCGCGAGGACGTAATCGAGAAGTTATGCCGACATGCTGTCAACGTCCCTGCAACGGAACAGGTATAGCTCACTAATTTTTATACGAACAAGCCCCCTGAAGTAAGGAGAGTGGGGCAGCCATTGGTGCGCGGATCACACTCCCCGGGGTCGGCTCCCCCTCCCCCGGCCCATTTTCAGCATTTTCAGCATTACTGAAAATGCTGAATTTCATGCATATAAGAGGGGGATTTTGTTTTCACCCATCATCGCCACCTTGGCCGAGTGGTCTAAGGCGCCCGACTTATGATCGGGTCCGGGAAACCGGGCGCGGGTTCGAACCCCGCAGGTGGCAAACTTTTTGCTTCTTGCCCGAAATTTTTGCCGGAGCTTGGGTTCGGGTATACGAGCCTAATTGAGTCGGATTTTTAGCGGTGAGAAACGGGCCAGAGATTATAATTTTTTATGCCGAAAATATTATGTTATTTTTAATTTTTAGGAACTGGCAAAGGCCGCCGTCCAAACGGTCCTCAGCCAGGCTCATCTGTGCCCGGTGCCCATCCATGTGTCGCCCGTGATATGGAATCTCGACCACGCGCTACGGTACCATTTTTCTATAGGCGTAAACTTTTATTTTTAGAATGCCAGCACTTCCCGACACGCTCATTATTGCCGACAAGTTCCAACCTTTCCAGTAAGCAATTTTTTCAACATTCCCACGTCACCCCCCGTTTTCAGTGAGTCGAGCAAGGAATGCAACGTCGTCAACCCGGGTCCGTTTTGGGCGACGCCCCATTCGTTTATGGTGGGTGTCGTGTTGCGGTGTTGGTGATAATTACTTCTTTCCAGCTAATCCGCCCCTACCAGCGCGAGGTGGAACATTCGGAGCTCGGCCAGCTCATCACCGAGCCCAACGACTTTTCGCAGACGATGCACGCCTCTTCCAACAGCACCCAAAATGCTGGGTTTTCTTTTTAAGTGGCTTCTCGCATTTTGCCTTACAAGTTAGCCTATTTCTTTGTTTTTGTGCCGCGATTCGGCTAGACTTAATTTTCCGATATGATGCCCATTAATTCGATGAATACCTCCTTTCAATGTTCTCAAGTTTCATTCCATTTGCCTCTTGCTATTTACGAGTTGGATGATATCGGTTGTGTGCCTTCAAATCTCGTTGACTTCGCTTCGATCTCCCGGATAAATCTCCTAGATATCTGATTGTAATCGTTAGCACAGAATCTCTATTCTCGACCTGCGTTACAAAGGCGTAATTTTGCTACCGTACCCCGCGTGCCGTAACAGCTGAATGCAACACCAGCTACAACCGTGTGTTGCTAGTGAAATGTCAGCGCCGACCAGGTGTTTCTCACCCAACAAAGGGCTGCCTGAGAGCAAACGACGCATACGCGCCATACAGATTGCCCCGTCACTGGGTACCCGGCATCAAAAATCTGGCACTTTTAGTTTGTTACGGTAGAACGTGAGAAACCCGAGCTATTTGCCGCACCCGGGAACATCAGACCTATTTTAATACTTTCAGTTAATCACCGCTGTTCACCCGGCTTCTGGTTGAAGACTCGCCGTCTACGATGCTTTAGCGCTTGCCACTAACCTTTGATGTCCACGCCTCGCCTCGCTGTGACCTTTGACTTAGCGACGACCTTAACGCCAAAAATCACCCAACCTGGCCCCACGCTCGACCGGATAATCAGCCAGGCAATATTTCAGAATTGGATGAGTCGCGAGAGGAAGTATTTAGGCACGACGGCCATAATACGCCCTACTCCACTACTATGCGCAATTTTTAGCCGCGGGTGCATTTCCATGTTTAGCGCCGTTCGGGGGTTAATTATGGCCGGGAATGCACGTGGCGCGCCGTCGTGGCTTCACTGTTGTTTGAGGAGGCACGTCAAGTTGAGTAAGTAGAGCAGCTAGCACCGATGCTTAAACGTAGAGAATTAGCGAGCTAGGGCTTATTCCAACCAAATCAAGGCATAAAGGCGGTTTCAATAAGATAATATAACAAAAAACCAAAATTTAAAAAGATTTTCCTAAACGCGTCAGTGCCAAAAGTGAAAAATAAACCTTCCTTGCTCTTTCCCGACAAGACCAGGGTCCACCAGAATCGCCTACACCTCTACCGTACCCGCCCCCAAACAAAAAGCCGGCTGATTTCGACGGGGCGGTACCGGGGGCCAACGCGGCCGCCTATTTGGACAAGATCGGGCACGCGAAGCACCTGCTGGCATTTCGGGCCCGGCGGGCAGGTGGAAGCGCAGGAGGGGCTTAAGAAACGTTGGGGCCACCGAGTGCGCAATGTCTCATTTCGGCTGTTGCGTTCGTTAGTCTCGGCTGGCTGTACATTTGTGTGACTTTTGAGCCTCGTAACCAAACGATGAATGGCCGGCGATCAACTATAAAACTATTCGATTCCGCAAATTAGACTTACAACCCAATTTGCCGCCTATTTCCGTCGCGGCTCAACAATATCCTCCCAAAAAGGGCATCATCTAAATCGAATTACAATCCCCCAAAAATTGACGTATTCGACACATTCTCGAATACAACCAAATTCCTCCCCCCACCCCATAATTCACAGGCCTAAAGTGCCAAAAACTCGGGCAGAGGTTACCAAGCGATACCCCGGCTGCCCATTTCGCGCAAACCAACATCACCCCAGGCGAGCCGGGCCACAAAACAACCCGAAGCTTCTCCGAAATTTGCTGTGTGCTGTGCGCCAGGATCTTCGGGCTGTTCCTCGGCGCGAAACCGGCCATTTGCTGGGCGCAAAAGTTCGCATTTGCCACCGGCGTAAATAGGGCGGGTGCGCGGAAAACAGGTGGGAAGTTCGAGTTTTGGACCGGGCCACCGAATCGTATAACTCTGCTTTAACTCTTCCGAATTTTGCCCGAGACTTGGCAATGCCTAAAATTGCTATAAAAGTTTGCTTTCGCCTTTTCCAATACCTTCTATACGAATAATCACCCTCTTTTTCTTCAGGGTATCCCCGTGGCCGCGCCGTCCCGCGAAAATGCAGCAACTGGTGATGGTGGTCTTATGTTCGGCGCTTTTCGCCCAGATCGCTCAAGCCAACCTATCTATCGGGCGACTCGTACTGCTCAATGGCCCAAGACGGTGGACCTTTTAATCATTTTTGTGCTCGTATGACCAGAAGGCCGAAGTGATACACTAGCTGAAATTGTCGCACCTCAAAATGCCGTTATTTCGTTTCCAAACTCAAATGGATGAATAAATTAACTGGAAAACCTAACTATTAATCCAAGAAATGAGCCCCATTTTAGAGCAGAGCGCTCGTTGACTGGAAATCAACTGGGAATCCCGGAAGTGGCCAAACGGGCCCAACCCCAGCAAAGTGAAGGTGGGTAGAACGAGCTCAAACCAAAATCTTTTTCCGACATCTATCAGCTCGACAAGTCCTAACTAGACATCGTTATAGACTGGCCCATATGCTCTACCAGCATGGAGCGCATCGCAACTCTCCGGGCCCAACTCTCACGGCTAGAAGTCGAGCTGGCCGCCGAGCTCGAGGCAGCCCGCCGCTGCTCGCTGCACCAATTCTGAACGGGCCCACCACTAGTCTAGACCCTAGATTCCCTCATCCACCACAGATCGAGAAGATCGACTTGCCAACCCGTGATTGCGCCTTTGCACAGCATGAATAAATCGTTGTTAAATGGGCCGCGACATGGGACGGGATCATTTAGAAGTTCTACGCGCCGTTCCCCATCGTAGAAGAACTACCAAAAAACGCAGGATACCCGCACTTTATTATTATTGCACAACCTGGCAAAATAGAGCAAAAAACGCCTCGAAAATTCTACTCTGGCTCGTCGTCGTAGACGGTCATCGGCACGCACTAAAATGATAAAATAAGGTTTGTCATAAAAAAAATCAGCGAACGACATCAGTGTTTACGGCTAACGCCAAAATAGAGCCAAAATGTCACCTTGAAATCGACGAAGGGTTTTTCTGGCGCGTCGACCAGGTGCACTTGACTTCGCACGCTCAGATTGCCGCGCTCGTCAATTTTTAGCTGGGCCTAGACAAAATGTTTTCGAAACAAGCCGGAAGTTACCCCGGTCGTAATGGCAAGCGAGGGGATGAGGCGCTTCAGGATTTTCGGCGTATAGCTAAACGCTCCGTGGTCATCACAGGTATAACTTTCCAGCTCGTCGGATCCGCGCGGGAATTCCGTCTAAAAACTTGAAATTTGGAGGTAAATAGGGCGCCTACGTAAGACTCGCCCATGTCACCGATGATCCCGCAAAACACGATACGATCCGGGCTGAACTTTATCGTGATTTTTGTCGCGTCATGCACCAAATCCTGGAAAAAAAGAATAAACATTATACAAAAACTTGCCCGAATCGTGTCTTGAAAAAGGGCCTTTCGAATGTAGATATCCAGAATCACGTTCGTGAATTCGAAGTCGAGGTTATCCTGACGACTAGCATTACGTGATAAATCAAATAAGCTACCAGGTTCACTTCTGTCGTTGGTATCGTCGCCTCCAGAACCACCCCGTCGTCTTCGGTATAGATTTTCAAAGGTGCGCCCACCGATTCGTAGTGAATTTCAAAGCACGAGGTGGCGCCGTCAAGAACAAATAGGCAGTCCTAAGCGCAGGAAATGATCAAATAACTGAAAATTACCAGCACACTCTGCAACCGAACCGAGACCGCAATATCGTCAGCTTTTAGCTCGTATCTAAATATGGAGCTTTAAAACCGGAATTGTGTGAATTTACTTTTCGAATGAGTCGTGCATCAGGTAGATTTCAATCTGATTCGAGTGCCGGTCGTTGTTGTAAAGCTTGGCGCCGCTGTTCTTGAACCAGAAGGTGACGTCCTCAAGTAAAGCGATTCAAAAAATCCAAAAGAAAATACCTGAGAACTCGGGTCGTTGAAGTTGAGCGTCTTCAACAAATCGGAAAACTCGCGGCAGTTTCTGCGCCCGAACACCACTAGTTGGTTGCTGATGTCGCGTGCTGGCATCTGAAATTATTTTATTAGTTATTTTCTTGTAAAAATATAAGAAGAACAATATGCGAAAAACTGTACGAAAAGGACATGAAAATGGCCTTCAAATTCCCGCGCGACTGGGAAGTGAAATTGAGAGAGCTGGGAAGGAGAAGAGGGCAGAGGCGCGGCGGCAAAACACAGAAGAGAACTCAAAAAAAAGTTAAATTACCATTCAAAAAGATATTGAATTTAGAATACACTAATAATGAATTCAGCATTATCTTCCGGGGCGCTAGAAAATTAAAAAGACACATTGTCCGCCCATATTCTTATTTTTCCCCGCTTTTCGACAGTTTACAAAAGTTTGGTAGTAATCTTTTACAAAACCCTGAAAACAACCCGGTTTCAGCCTAAAGCAATGGCCGAGCCGACGCCCCCCGCCGCGCCGTGGTTCCCCTGCGTCAAGGACCGCAGCAGCGACGACTGGCAGAAAATGTTGGGCATTGTCTAGGATTTATAAAACACATTCCACCCCGCAGCTTCGAGATGAAGCCGGTGCTCGGTGAGCAGCGCCTGATTCTGACGCTGGAGGATGGCGGCACGCTGATCAAGATCGAGGACAACCAGGTGTGGGCAGGAAGCACGAACCAGGCTGTTTTTTTCCACAATTTGCTAGCAAAGTTGTGGTCATAAAACAAAAAAAATATTTTGGTATACTTTAAAGTCCTGTGGCAACGGGGAATTATACAAAGTTAACGAAAGCGAGAGAATTTGCTATTTCTTGTTTTAGCTGCAACGCCGCTACTTGCTGGTGACGAGCCCAAACGCCGAGGGCAACCGTCGCCGCATCTACTTCGAAAAGCGCAAGGAAGAGAGTGGGGAAATCAATTGAGAAACGAAACAAAGAGGCTGTTTCTAGATTTCATGGTCTCCGACATGGTCGACCGTGACGGGGTGCGCATCGACGAGGAGAAGGGCCCGTACCGATTGCGCGAGATGTGGCTCGAGAATTGATCGAACGCGGGGATGTTTTGCCGATAAATACTTGCTGATTTTTGTTTGCGGTTTCGATGTGAATTTTCATTTACAAAGCTCTTGAGAATTTATTTAGGCAAAGACTAGAAAGAACCCCCCAGCCGGTCCCGCAACTTTTGTGTATCCGCTTTCCATGAGTCCACAGGGGTGTGAAGTATAGCAAAATCTTCGCATTGGTATGGGGAATATTATGGTATACTTTACGCCCCTGTAGCACAACGGGAAGCGGAAATACAGTAGTTAGAAATCGGTTGAGGGTCATCTGAAGTTTAGCCTATTGAAAAAACAAATAACACTCGAAATCTCAGATTGCACATTACCCAAAGTAATAAAAACACCCGTTCAATACAAAAATACATTCATCCCTAGTCTTCATCGGCCATCTTGATGTCCTGGTCAGTTGTGAGCAGGTGTGTAGCGTCTCGACTAGCCGGTGGCACAGCCTCGGCAGAGCTCGATTTTTCGAGCTTCTGCGCCGCCTCCGCTGAGCTCGAATTTGCGAGCATCTTCCGGCTGTCGCTCGAAATCGTCTCCAATTTCTCCATGATCGACTCGAGCATATCTTGGAATTTCACCTACAATGCACGATTTAGTTGGTAATTTTTGTCTACCTGCTTCTCGTACAAATAGTCGACATTGGTCTGCAAGTGGTTGATCAGCTCGCGCTGCATGCCCAGCTCGCGCTTCAACCCGCTGCTCTCTTCCTGAACAAGTCTTGCTGTGTTTGGTGGGGTTGAGCAAGGGCTTGGCTTTCTATTTCAAAAAAACTTCGTTTTTTTGACCCACCTCTGCCGCTTGTTGATCGTAGACATCGCTGTAATCATCGAGTTGATTGGCGCCGAACAAGCGACGGAATCTGAGAATTTTCCTACAACTCTGGCAATACATTAACGTAGCAGCAAGTACTTTAATAAGCTTTATAGTGCAATTTAACGGAATTTAAGGTGGTAAACGGCATAGGAAACCTCAAATCTACTTACAAAGCTCAGATTTTCACGAAAGTCAGCGATTTTTAGTAAAAATCCTTCTTTCTTTGGCTTTAATGAATTTGTAAGTTTTTACCTTCACGGTTAATTAAAAAAAAAAAAACAGGGTAGAAACCATAAAAATACTAAATATTAGATATATTGCACGTTTAGCTCAACGTACCTCTTCCATTTTGTGATTCGATTCGGGTAGAACGAAAGCCGGGAGCGCGTAAACTTTTTCCGCCAAAACGACATCGAGCGCTCCACCTGGAGCACCAGGTCGACCTATAAGTTATATTTAACGTAAATTTACCCTGAAAAGACCACCTGCATCGACAGCCGCTTCAGCTCGGCCTTTTCCTGTACCGACTTGATGTCGTCGACGGCCAAACCGACCAGCAGGTTCATCAGGAGGATCGTCATCAGCACGCAAAACAGGAAAAACACCGGGAACGCGATCGCCTTGGAGAATAGGCTAAAAGAACTCATAAATATATTCTAAAGCGTTCCCACCTCTCCTCGTGTACATCGACTGTGCCGTGGAAGATGCCGTTGTACTCCATCTCCCCAATCGTCATCACCAGCGTCTTGACGATCGACATTGGAATCGTGGAGAATTCCGGCTGAAAAAAACAAAACTAAAATCCGGAACCAAAAAACGGACCCGATTCTGCATCATCAAAAAGAAGGTGATCGAGAAGGCGGTGATGAACAGGAAAAAGATGAGCGCGAACCGGGTGAACGTCTTGAACACGTCGACGAACATCAGCACGAAGATGCCAAACCGGGGCAGCTTGCGGATGAGAAGTAGCTGAAATTGGCACTGTTATCAGTGGTACTTTCCAAAATTACCAAATTGATCCACGCCAAGAATGTGCCCAGCGTCGCCAGCATCCATTGCCAGTTCTGAAAATTCAAATTAGCTCGTTAAAACGTCAAAATCGTACCAAACGTATCGCCGAGTGCTCCGAGCAGGGAGAGAAGTCGTACATCGTCATGATTGCCGCCGTGTAGATAAAAATTTCGAGCAGGTTTTCCACTAAAAAAAGGCTAAGAAAAAGATGAGAATGCCTACACGAGAGGTAGGCCCAGCGGCGCGTGTAGAATTGGTAGATCTGAAGATGATCAAATGTGTATCAATTAGCTGTATACAATTAATAAAACATATAAAATCAAATCACCAAAAGTATTTAAGTACCTCTTTGACAATCTGCGCGCCGGCTAGACACATGACAATCGTTTTGAAGAGGTTGATGTAGGCGTTGTGGAAGTCTTGCTGGAAAAAAAGATAAAAATTCATCAATTTGAAAGTAGAGAAACGCATTAAATTAAATGAATCTGCTATATATTGTGATTATTTGGGGAAAAGTAGTCGTATTTATAGTACCGGCACGTAGCCGGATACTGGACTACGTCGCATTCCTCTGGACCTACGAAGGATGTGCGCTTATTGAAAATTCTCAATTAGTGCCTTTTCCTCCTCTATAAACGTTAGAATTGGCTACGGTTTACTTTACCCCCCAGCCGGAAGTTTTGACTATAACTTTTTTATTTTACATTATTGTAGGCTCAAATTAAAACTCTTAGTATATTTTTCGACGCTCTATCGAATGGCGTTGCAAAAATCCCGACAAAATAAGCGAAAATACCGACAACTTTGAGACCCTTCGGCTGTGGGGGGGGGGGTAAAGTAAACTCTTACCTAGAATTGTTTAGAAGTGAATTAGCGTTAGCTAAAATGCCAAAAAAGCAAGACTAAACAAAAACGTCCAGCCGAACTACACGTAGCGTTCCCATCGTCCATCAGGTCCATCATCGTCCCATTGCCGTATCGTACGTTAAACGGCGCCGGGATCATCGCAAGAAAAGTGGTGAAGCACAGCAAAAACACGAGGTAGACGAACGAGGCTGGAATTTATGAAATTAAGACTTTTCTCGCAACATACCCGAATAGTAGACGTATTTCCCGAGGTTATTCCACTTCAATTTTAGCAGTTCTTTGACGAGTTTGTGCGATAGAAGCGACATTCGCTCCGAATCGGCCTGAAAGTTTAGTTTAGTTTTAAAACGTCAATTCGCAGATCTAACCATCATTTTCAACGGATGCTCATAGTAGATGCGGTCGTGGTTTTTGTTGTAGGGCACCGCCTCCGGTCGTACCCGCCCGCTTTCATCATATGGACCGTTCCCGCATTGGTCCAGGGCTTTTAGGACTAAAAACATGAATTAATTCTGTATGAACCAATTTTGTAACGATAAATTCCTTTTTTAGGCAAAAACTCACCTGTTTTCCCATCCTCTTCAACCGGCATCATGTAGGTGTCGTCGATAAATTCGAAATCGTAGATCATCGTCAGGTAGGCGCCCTCGTTTTCCATGCTATAAAATGGCGGTGGTTTCGATGCCATTTTAGATGAATTTTTAATAAGCTTTGTAAGCGAATATTTTGAATATGTGCTAAAAAGCACTGCGCTTTCAGAATCAATGTTTCTTAGAACTCACAAAAATACTGAAAAGCTTTAAAAATCGGCATTTTCAATGCAAAAATTTGTGTGAAATTTTTGAAATTTAAAATTTTGGAAATAAGCAACGTGAATGTGTTATTTATTAAAGGTCCAGCCATAAAAAACGCGACAAATCTTTTTTTCCTCCCCCTTTTTAGACCGGGTGGGCAAATGGCCCGTAGGTAATTGAATACTGCCAAATTTGCATAAATATATATTTTACATAGCTGGAGATAAAGCTGCGCAAAGATGGGTCTTCTGTTCTCTCATAGCCACAATGGTCGTGCGACAAAATGGCCGGTGGCCGGGCCATTTAAAAAGTAGTTTTGCTACCGTACTCCCTCAAAGCCATTCTTTCAGCATTCGCCATCGCGGCCACCGCATTCCTTGGGTTGCTTTTCGTACTCAAGGCGTCGTTGCATCAAGGCGCTCCGTTGGGCCTGGATACGGTAATGGCTTCGCCATTGATTACTGTATCTGTATGCTTCAGAAGCCAAAGATGATCATCTTCGTCACGCCGACGTACCGACGGATGAATCGACTGGCTGACATGACGAGGTCGGTCGGGTCTGGTTTCGCAAGTAGACGAAACACGCTGGTCTGGTCTGCTATCGGGGGGGGGGACGAGACGGTAATCTACCCCTTTTTAGGCTGGCGAACACGTTACGCCAAGTGCCCGCTCTGCACTGGATTGTCGTGGAGGACGGAGACTGGACGGTCAAGGCAGTAGATGACATTCTACGTCGCTCCCAACTACCGTACACCTATTTGGCCGGGGTCGCTCCAGGCGTACGACGATCCGATGATGGTACGTTAAATCTCTCTGCATATCTTCTCTCTCTCTCTCTCTCTCTCTCTCTCTCTCTCTCTCTCTCTTTCTACATCTCTCTATTTCGGCATCTTTAGCAACGGCAACAACTTCAGCAAGTTCAGAGAGTTAGCAGAAACCTAGGTTTCCGGAGCATTCTCTGCTAGCTTGCCTGCCTGTTTTCCTGGCAGGATGCTAAGCTGAACGCGTTGCAGATGTGTAGCATCTACAAGCAACCCTTTTTAGCAAAAGGCTGGTGGCAGCGTAACATGGCGCTCGAATATCTGCGGAACAACACGGAGAAGGTACGTTCTTTCTCTCTCACTCTCTCTCCCTCTCACACTTCAAAAATTCCTTTTAGCTCGTCGGCCTCGAGCTTCAAGCCAACGTCTACTTTGGCGACGACGACAACACGTACGACCTCCGCCTCTTCGAGGAGTGCATCAGAAGGGTGGAGCGTCTCGGTGTGTGGCCCGTCGGTTGGTGGTGCTCCTTATTGGCCAATTTTTACGCTTTTAGGCTCCGTCGGTGGCGTCGTAGCCGAGGCACCAATCGTAGAAAATAATGTGGTAATTTCCGGCTCTGGTATCCAAAGTTTTGGCTTCTGATTTAGGTAGTCGACTGGTTGGTGCGCTACCTGCCGTCGAGCCCGTTTCCCGTGGATACAGCCGCGTTTGCCATCAGCCTGGACATTGTTATCAAGTGATTTCTCTCTCTCTCTCTCTCTCTCTCTCTCTCTCTCTCTCTCTCTCTCCTCTCTATCTCTCGCTCTCTCTCGTCTTTTTCTCTCTCCCACTCTCTAATCTGCCTTCTTTTCAGCAAAAACCCTCGTTTCGAGCCAAAATGCGTCCACGGGCGTCAGGAAAGTTGCTTCCTGTTGCAGTGCGACGTAGAGGAGCGCGACATCGATGCGTTCGGTGTAGCGGAACCGGGGGTGGGACTGAAGACTTTAAGGGGAGCCAGAGCTCTTCCCCCATTAACAACCCTTTGACCACAGTTTTTTTCAGCACCCCCCGCAAGAGCTCTACGTTTGGCACACTCGCACCGTCCGCTCCTCGGACCCCCCGTGGGACCGGTCCGAATACAAAGACTATGTGCTGGATCTTGAATGAGACGATATAATATGAAAGTACTATGAAAGTTACCAATAAATAAATTGATTTTTGTTTGTTTTTTGTTCTATTATATTTATATTTATCCGACTTCCTGGCCCGCCTAAGCCCAAGATTGACCTAGGCCTAAGCCTAACCTAAACCTAAGCTTAATCCTAAGCCCTAAGCGTAAGCCTAAGCCGAACCTAAACCTAAGCCCAAGCCCAAGCCAAGCCCAAGCCAAGCCTAAGCCAAGCCTAAGCCAAGCCTAAGCCAAGCCTAAGCCAAGCTTAACAACCTCCTTAAAAGATCCTAGCTATCCTGTCTTTCTCGGTATCCTCCGAAACTTACGTTATACATTTGTCCATCACCAGCGACGCCAGCTCGGGGAATTTGGCGATCATCTTCCGCATCGGCGTCTCTTTCTCCGTCTGCAATTGGCTTGTTTGTGATGAGCCCATTTTACTTTAAAGAATATCATAGTGATTAAGATGCCTATTTTTTTTTTGAGTCCTACCTTATGCCGGGTGTACGTCAGGGTATTTGAACGGCGCAGAAGAAGCCGCCAATCCGGTCTCGCCAACAACGCTTCGGCTACTGTCCTTGAAAAAATAGTTTTTTGCGGCGATTTTAATTTTACAAAACCTGTGGCCGGCTTGCAGCGCGATGCCAAGCGCCGTGAGGCCCATCGGATTTGCGGCGTCTGGAAAGGAAGCTTTTCCCGGTTTTAAGGACAAATTAAAGGCAAAAATTGTAGATTTTAGCATTATCTATAGTTGTCTATTTTTCGGCTATTTATTAATCTTTTCAACCCACCAATCGTTGCGCCCGAGCTCAACAAAAACGCCACCACCTTGTCGTGCCCGTTTTCGGCGGCTCGATGCAGTGGAGTGGTGCTAAAAGTTGCTAATTTTAATATTTTAGCGTATTAATTTTTAGGTTTAGCTTAAAAAAATAGGTGGATTTTGCAATGTAACTTTTTTATATTGTTATTAAATTTTTCTACCTCACAAACCGATCCCCATCCACATTCACCAAGCCACTGTCGACGAGCACCCGCACGCATTGGAGATGACCAGCCTGAAAAAAATTTGGATTTTTTAAGGTTGGACTACCGTAGCCGCTAGGTCCAAAGCCGACGCGTCGAAGACGTTGCGCGAGTTGATGTCGACCGAGTGCTGGATCAGGATCTTGCACACCGTGTCGTGGCCTGGAAAAAGAGTTTTGCAAGAGATTTTTACCGACTGCAGCTTTTCCTATATTTCCTATTACCTATCGAGAAACGCCAAAATCCCGACAGCCATGATACCAGCGGATAAAATCCCGACATGCAAAATAGCCGTTAAAAAGCAAATGCCATCCAAACTAGCCTCACGAAGATTTTGGTCTGTCGGTGCTTTGGCCGGTCGGGATTTTCGTTCTCTGGATGTTGGTGGTCGGGATGTTAGCTGTCGGGATTATTTTTGCCGAGATTTTGGCTTTCAGAATTTACACCGTCAGTATTTTGTTTGTCGGGGTTTGGCCTGCCGGGTATTTTGTCAGTAGGGATTATGACTGGAATTTGCATCCCACACGAGGTCGTAAGCTACCTAAGCCCAAGCAAACCGGATTTTGAGGAATTTTCAGTGCAGCGTTTGGAAATTCTGATCATTGAAATTATAAATCGCGTGATGGTATATGGGAATCCCTTCTAATACCCGGCTCTCCGGTTACCGTAGCACCCCTTTTATTCACGAGGAGATGACCGAGGATGGCAAAGTGACCATTATAATCTCGCTCTCTTTCTCTCTGTCTCTCTCTCCCTCCCTCTCTCTCTCTGTCTCTCTCCCTCTCTTTGTCTCTCACTCTCTCTCGCCCTCTCTCTCTCTCTCTCTCTCTCTCTCTCTCTCTTCCTCTATCCCTGTCACTCTCTCCAGAGGTAGAGGAAGAGCTGCAGGATCTCCATATACACACCGCGACGAGGGTAATTATCCCCCTACCCCTCCGCATCCACCATCCCCCCTACTAGGGCATCTTATTATTTGTGTAGTAGTAGTGGCCCAGGGGCTCCGGGATTTGAAGCCAAGCGACAATTTGGGGCTCTGAGGGCACATCCACTACCTGTAGGCATATCCGAGAGGGCTTGCGAGGGCTAATTGCCGGCTCCTCAAGCCCAAGCCTGGAAGGGTTAGGATTACGAGGGAGGTGGGGCATCTTTTAGAGATCCGACGGATACGGCTAAAGGGACTGAAAAGGCGAACACCACGCTACCGTAGCTAGGTAACAAAAAATTGTATTTATTCATTTCCAAGTCTTTCAGTGGCCACGCAGACGTCCGATTGGCGCGTATGTAGTGTACCGGTATTCTAGTGTAGCTGTCGGCACCTAGCCGAGCGAGACGTCGATTTTGCCTTCCCGGCTCCTTTAGAGCCAAAACTCGACGACCCACGCTGCGCTTTGATATTCCCAATTAGGTGACGCTCCCCCGTGGGGTCTTTGAACCCCTCCAACATCCGGGAGACAGCAATTTGGTGCTGCTGCAATTTGCCTGTCGATCTCTTTCTCTTTCTCGTTCTCTCTCTCTCTCTCTTCTCTCTCTGTCTCTCTCTCTCTCTCCACCTATCGGTCATTCACCGCTGGGGGTCCGTGTCCGGGTCCCGTTTCGGCGACCCCCTTTAACGGCACACTAATGTCCCTCATCCTCCCGAGCCACGGGGCCAGCATTTTAATTAAAGGCCCAATAAAACGCACACCCCCATCCGTGGACACACAAATGCAGAAAGCGAGAGAGCGAGAGAGGGAGAGAGAGAAACGTACTCACACATACAAACACCACCAGCCGGCCAATCCTGATTGCCACTACCCGGCCGCCGCCACCCCGAAATATTACCGAGCTCGGAGAGCCGCGAATGAAAATGAACGCTTACGCTATAGTATTTGGCTTAGGCTTGGATCCGAGTATTTTGAGACTAAAAGGGATGAAGACACTGGGAACTGGAGGATCTTCGTCACTAGATCTACCTTGAACTCTCACGAGAAGGTTCCGAGATTGCATGAGGTGTATCAAGCGTGTTTCAGGACGTATTGGAGCATTTAGCGCCTTTTGCAGCTTTTCCGAGTTGTTTTTTAAAACTTTTAAAGGGAAAGCGACAGCAAAGCTCGAGAAAAAAGCCATGGAAAAATCGCTAGAACTCAACTAGGGTTTTTAAAATTAAGTGCTTGTTTTTCGTATTTTCTAAGCGTATTATTATTAATGTATATATATATTATTGGTGTACGGTAGCGACGTAATTTTTGTTATTTTATTGGGTCACGTTTCGCCCTGCTGGGTTCTCCATACCTTGAACCCCAAATCCCGATTTTCCAAGGAGTTTCTGGATACTGTTCGACCAACTTTCCTAAGCGGTCCTTTCGGTACTTGTCTGTTAACGGGGGGAGGGGGTTCGAGCGCATTCTATGGTTGAAACGTGGTTTTTGGTGAGGGCAAGTATCAAGAATTTAGAAGATTTCAAATTGTTTAGAAATCCTGAATTCCTGAATTATAGTGATGTTTTGATACTTCAAATCTGTTTCAGTTTTTGCGCCGTATCGGGCTGTAGTCAAAAATTTAGCCACCCCCCGTTCACAATCCAGTACCTGCCCTTCAGTCAAGTGGCGGAATATTCCGAAAATTCCGCTCAACACCAAATTGCGCCACCCAAAAAACGAGCTAGGTGGCTAGCCTCATGGCGGTTGCACAACAATTGGGGGTGACTCGATTCCATGAATGCCCCCAGTAGCCTTATAGTAGGATATATATGGAAGATTGGGGGCCGGAGAAACGGAGGGCCAGGTGTTCGACCACCTGGACACTACGCGCGGCTCCAAAATACGTCGCGCAACCTGGGCATGAAGAGAGAGACGGAATTGCCCATCTCACACCCAATTATCCACCCAAGATGTGGGGAAGATTTGAGTCCTCCATCAGTGGGTCCGAATGCCGGGTGGGGGTGGTGGATTAGGCATGGGATTTTGGTACCTTGAGTATTTCTGTCACTTGCCGTCTCTCTTTTTCTATCTCTTCCTTTCCCTCTCTATCTCTTCGTCTCTCTCTCGCTCTCTCTGTTTCCCTCTCTCACTTCCTCTCCATCTCTCTCTCGCTCTCCTCTGCCTCCCCCCCCTTTCACCCCGGTTCCTTGGCCAACCCACCGACAATTATAAGGAATTAACGAACAGGTGGATGGTCTGCATCCGAAGGGAGCTAGCACAGATCATTTCGGAATGAGTCGGAGAGCTGGAAGAGGAGAGAGAGAGAGAAAGCGTGGGAGAGAGAGAAAGAGAGAGCGGGAAAGAGTGATAACGAGGTGTCAAAACTCCTCATTTTGTCCCCAAAAAATAGCGGCATCTAGCGCTGTCAATGCGAATCGTCATTTGATCGATCATTCCACACCGCTCCTATTCACACCCTGCCGAGTCTCACAGCTAATCTGACACATAGTCGTTGGCGGGGTGATCGTACAGCCGGAGGGCATCAAGAGAACAATGCTTAAGAACACAATGCTTGCCAAAATCAGGTATTTTTGATTTGGGAAGGGTGCTTAACGGGGGGCAGAAGAAGCGGCCCGAGCTAACCTAAGCCAAGCCTAAGCTAAACCAAGTTAAGCCTAAGCGAAACCTAAGCTAAGCTTACGCCGAACCTTAGCGAAGCCTAAGCCTAAACCTAAGCCTGAGCTAAGTAGCCTAAGTTAAGCCTAAGCGCTCTCAGTTCAATCCCCAAGTTTGTAAAGTTGTTTGTAAAGTTGTGTATTCATCCCTCGGCCTTGGCCACCAGCCAGGCCGCCCGAAGAGAATCGCTTTTGATGCCCGATTGGCTTCGTTAGGACCCCGGGGGCCCAGAGCGGGGAGACAGAGGGGGAAGGGGCTGGACTCCTTCCTGCGGGCCCACCCGCTAAAAAGTGGCCTCGTTCCCGGGGTCGTTTTGTCGCCGCGTTGTCACTACTGCCCGCAGCGCCCGCAACATTTTCAGGAGGGTCCCAGAGATGTGGCGAGCTGCACGTGGTTCGTAGGTTTCTTAGATTCGTATACTGTAAGACAATTAGGCAAACTTTCTAGGGTTCTTTGACTTACTTACCTGGCTTCCGAAACTTTATAGAGACGAGTCAGACCTGAGTACGGGCTTGGTTGGCTTATAGATTTCCAGGCACTCGCGACAAGCAGGCTTGAACCTAAGCCTCGTACAAGCCTAAGCCTAAGCCTAAGTCTAAGCCTAAGCCTAAGCCTAAGCCTAAGTCTAAGCCTAAGCCTAAGCCAAAACCTAAGCCTAAGCCTAAGCCTAAGCCTAAGCCTAAGCCTAAGCCTATGCCTAAACCTAAGCCAAAACCTAAGCCTAAGCCTAAGCCTAAGCCTAAGCCTAAGCCTAAGCCTAAGCCTAAGCCTAAGTCTAAGCCTAAGCCTAAGCCTAAGCCTAAGCCTAAGCCTATGTCTAAACCTAAGCCAAAACCTAAGCCTAAGCCTAAGCCTAAGCCTAAGCCTAAGCCTAAGCCTAAGCCTAAGCCTAAGCCTAAGCCTAAGCCAAAACCGTCCTACCTGGTATTGACTTACGCTTCTCGGTCACCTCCCCCTAATGTGCTAGTGAAACCATTGGAATCTGCTATTCTGATGCCCCGTTCAAACCTAAACTCCGAGGCTTCACCACCCCGACCTCCCGGAGCATTTGCACTTTGGCAGCGGTACGGAAGCCCATCTATCTCTCGGCGAGTCTAGACTCTGCTTCTCTCCCCCTCTCTCTCTCTCTCTCTCTCTCTCTCCCCCTCTCTCTCTCTCCGGTCCCGCCCCTTTCCCGGGCCCCATGTATGGGCCCCCAGGGCTCCACCCGAATCACTTTGCACTTGACGGGCTCCGGCTGCCTCACCCCCACCAGGCAATACTACTCGTATACTCTATTGACGTATTTATGCTACTAATACCAATATTAATACCACAGAATACTACTTAACACTACTCTGTGTATTCCCTTAACGTCGCCGTCCGGTAGAAGGGCGCCTTTTTTGCAGCTGCTTTCAAGAGGTTTAATCTATAGGTTTTTTGTAAGTATGTATGTCTGTATGTGTGTTTATCTCTCGCTCTCTCTCTTTCTCTCTCTTTCTCTCTCTGTCTCTCTCTCACACACTCTCTCTCGCGCTCTCTCTAACCTGCAATCTCATCACTTATTCATCGGCTATCCCGTCTGCACCTTCGTCTCGAACGTTCTGCGCCTGAGGTCAGGTCAGGTTTTAGGCTTTTGAAACGAACGTTTTTTTCAAAGTTTTCTTCCTTGTGCCATTTTTCCGCCGACCTTACAAAAAATCTCGCTCTCCGGCTCTCTCATGCTCACCCTCTTTCTTGCTCTCTCTTGCTCTCTCTTGCTCTCTCTCTCTCTCTCTCTCTCTCTCTCGTTTTGGGCTTGGTTTTGGGCTTGGGATTGGGCTGAAGCTTAGGCTTACGCTGAGACAAGCTCGTGATGTCCAGATGACAGACTGTATGTCTAGACCCCGAAATGTCCATGGTCATATTCCATGCCCCCAAAACTGGCCTTGACCAACACCAGCACCCCGACCCCGGCATTTTTTGCCGCCCAATTTCAAACACACAGTCTGACTGTCTGTCTGTCCGTTTGTCCGGATTCTAGGAGCCCCTGAAAAATGGGGGTAGCTACCAACGCGGAGGGGGGGCAGGTGGGGCTAATCCCTGCGGGACCCATCCCCCCTGGTTTCCATTGGGCACCTGCATACAGGCTCCTTGACCCACGGCCATCTGCCCCCAGGGCACATTCTAGCTATCTCTCTCCCTCTCTCTCTCCCTCTCTCTCTCTCTCTCTCTCTCTCTCTCGCCGAAGCTCCGCCCACTTTTAAAGGCATGCCCCAGCGACCGTATCGTCTAGATACACCCACATCTTGCCATGCGCCCCCAGGGCATCGGGCTCAGATTTCAGCTCCTCCTCATCTTTATGCTACGCTACCGTATCCACATACCCTAGCCCCACACCCTAGAATTCCGGAAAATTACTGTGGAACAAAAAATTCCTAGAATTTCTACAGTACTTGTTGCTCTTACTGTATACTGACACCTTTTGGTTAATTTTAGTCTCTAACTCTACTAGACTATGACGTCGTTTAACGTACTCTACCGTACTTTACCGTACGTTTTGTACGTCGCAGTACGCGTCGAAGTTAGAGTATTACACCGTACAACACCGCGCTCTAAGGTACGCAGCAATACGCTAACTCGATCGGTCGCTCTTTACCGTACTTTAGTGTACTCTACCGTACGCAACCTACACTACTGTACGCAAAGGAACGCCGTACGCTACTGTACGCAAAGTTGCGCGGCAATACGCTATCGCACTCGTCCATAATTCTCAATGTATCGTAACCCGAACGACGTTTATTTTTACTAACCAATCGCTTTTTTTGGTCATTTTCTAGCACACTTTCTTGCATATTGGTATTTATATCAACCATTGATTTTTCTTCTAGTACGTTTTAGTACGTTTTTGCCAAATTTCGATGATTCCAGCGGAATGGCTCGTAATCGATTTTCGGGAGTGAAATTCCATTTCAAATTTAGCTCCAAAATAGACCCAACCCTTCCCTAAAACGTGGCCATCTCTCAGCCTTCATCGGTGACTTGGTCTAACAAAGTGTACTAAGGCACGCGGTGAATGCCAAGAGCTCGCCCCATGACAAAAATAGTATATTCCGTATAATCCTTAGTTTTTCCAAATATGTGTATTTTTAAACAGCTAGAATTCCATTTTTTAACAATATTAAAACCGTTGGAATTTGAGGCCTTTTTCTAGCCGCGTAAATCTATTGAAAATTGACTAAAAATGAATGCTTTGACGGGTCTACAAAATCGAAAAATTCTCAAAAAAACCCCGATTTTAGCTTCTGTAGATGATGTAGCTTAAGTATAAACGCGATTAAGCATTTTTCACATCAAAACAAACAATGAGTAATTAGTAGATCGCTTTCAAGGACCCAGCCACCCCTTTCAGCCACCTTTTACAGCAATCCCCATGCAAATCGGTGCCCTTTATGGATGCCCGAGGGTATACCCGCCACGCTAATGATATGCGCATTAATAGGAAGGTTTTTCGAGGTCTTCTTTTGGGTCCCGCCACGGGCGGATAGGGGGATACGAGGCGGGGCAGGCAGGACATCCTTCGATGGGGCGTGGGATTGATGGGGTAGCTACTACCACCTGTCATCCCATACAAGGGGCGAGAGAGAGGGAGAGCGAGAGAGAGACAGACAGAGAGAGAGACAGATGGTACCAACAAACGGACAAGCGAACAGACAAACAGGCACCGATCTACCGAGTGAAATGGTCGGCTGTGAGAGAAAATTCTAGACCTCAAGGAATCTCTGCTAGCTTGCCTTTCAGAATGCTTTTTGTGTAATAGACAATATTCCAAAAATGTCGCTGCTAGCTTGCCTTTTTAAAGGGTTAAGAGAGCAGGAGTAGAAACTATTTATGCTAATTTTGAAGTAAAAACCAACTTCAGGTTATTTATCCGGGCCTTTCTGATCCCTTTAATTCTCGGACACATTCTCGCAGCTGCCCCCAATGCCAATATTCCAAAAGTGTTGGTGCTGGGCCATCTACTACGTTGGGCCCTTGGTTGGCCCTTTGCCCTCCCGTGTGGCCAGGGTGGGGCCACCTTATTAGATTAGTGGCCGCTGAAAGGCGTCGTGCCAACACGCCGGGCACCACATCTCGCCCCGTCAATCCACCACTATACGGCTGACACCAGGGGGTTCTATGATTTCGCCACACGGACTTTTGGTATACCATTAACGCATCGGGGAAACGGTCGTTAGCTTCAAATAAAAAGATTTAAAAAGCAGAAATCTAGAGAAATAAAGAAAATTTAGGAAAGGTATTCATGAAAGGAAAACGATATGTATATCATTCGTGCGCCAACGGTCTGGAAACCTCATTAATGCGCCAAATATATCTTTGAGGCGCGGTCCCTTTAAAAAGACCCCCAGATGACTAACCTTGTTTTGCCGCCAAATGCAGTGGCGAATTCCCGTCATCATCTTTGGCTTTTGCGAGGGCCGCGGACCAGCTGAGGAGCAGGCGAACCTACAGTATTGGTTTTAAAGGGACCGGGAAGGGATACGTTTTTGACTATGGATTCTTGCCAATCTTGACGCTGCCGTTACACGCAACGTGCGAACCAGCATTTCCAACGCGTAATTGATTACGATAGGCTTTTCGCTTCCTCGCTTTTGTCAATTTTTACCAAATTCCTGCAGAAACAATTTGAATAAAAAGTGCGATTTTCTGGATGTTAACGCCAGTTTTTCATCGTCTTTGCTAAAATTGGAAGTCAATCCTAAAATCTAAAGAAGTTTCTGACTTCCAAACCCCTTTAAAACCCTAGGATCTGATTATTATTACCAACAGAAGCCAAGATAAACACGACTACGCACCAATGCAAATAACACCCCCCCCAGCCCCCTCTTAAAAACCTACAACTGGCAGATGGCCGTTCATGGCAGCCATGTGTAGCGGCGTTTGTTTGTCCTCGTTCAGCGCGTCCTCCCGCGCCCCGTAGCGCTTCAGGATCTACAAGGGGATATTTTTAAAGGCATCCACAAGGCGCAAAGAATCCCTGCTAGTTTGCCTTCGAGGAAAAAAAATAAAAAAAACTACCGACTTGACAAGCCTCTAGGTAACCGTTGACAGCAGCGATGTGGAGGGCGGTTGATTGATCGAGGTCGGCGCTGAAAAACGGTGGTTAAAAGCTTAAGGGTACGGTAGCCCGCAGCCTAAGCCTAAGCTCAAGCGTAAGCCTGAGTCTAAGCCTAAGCCTAAGCCCAAGCCTCTCAACCCGTCATTAACTCACCTATTCACGAGCCCAGCCACCGAGTCGAACTTGTTGGTGTTGATACGCAGCGAGCGCATCTGTTTCCGGGCGATCGTGGGCTTTTGGTTTTGAAGCCGATCGAGCATCCACTAAAAGCCAGCGTACGGGTTACATTGACGAATTCGAACCTGTAAGTACGCGACGTTGTTGTACTTTGCGGCCAGGTAGATGATGTTCCGCCCTTCGGAATCTGAAGCCATCCGGTTGGCGTGGTAGTCGAGGAGCACCTGAATTTCGGCGATTAAATGGTTTATTTTTCCGTTTTTTAATGGTTTTAGGCGGATTAATTTTGGCTTTACGAGCCCTTCAAGACCCAAAATCAACGCCCACATTTGCCGACTCGATATTCCTTCCGGGCGCCGTCCTCAAGAGCGGTGTCATCCCGTTGATGTCGCATTTTTCGAGATTGTGAAGCCGGAAGCTGGGGTCGCCGATTTTCTAAATTAATTTTATGTTATTTAAAAGCGCGAGATGGTACGTTTTATCAGCGCGAGATGGTACCGTATTCTAACGTATCAGGTATCGTATCCTAACGTATCCTAACGTTTTCTAGCGCATCGTAACGTATCGTAGCGTAGCGTAACGCAGCCAAATTCTAGCGTAGCGCAACGCAATGTATACTTTTATGAACATCCTCACCTTGTCGAGCTTCAAATATTTCCCTAAAAAATATTCGAGCACAGCCGCCTGATTCGACGCGGCCGCCAGGTGCAACGGGATCTCCATCTTGTCATTTTCATACAGTATGTTGAAACCGTACTAAAATATTAAAATTAGAAGATTACAGTATTTACGCTATTAAATTTGCAATACTTATAATTCCCAATTTTCCCCACCATTTCCAGGTCCTCCAAAATCTCCAGAAACCCCTTGGAGGCGGCGACGTGGGGCAGAAGTTTCTCGTCGCTTAAAAAAATTTTATTACGTGCAAATCAGTTTATAATAAATCGATGGTAAAATAGAAGTAGATTTTAATAATTTAAATACTTGAAAAGAATTAAAAGACCATCCGCGGGTCACTCGAACAGACCCCCTTAGGGCTTGGCACAGTTTTTTGCGACCCTTTTTTTTCGACGCCATGTGAAAGAACATGGTCGAATTAGTAGGACTGCATGGTTTTTAGATTTTTAAAAGTTCATTTTTGGGGTGAAATGACCGTTAAAGTCGTTCACCCCAAAATTATCTTTGAAGTTACTTAACCAAATCTGCTGAAAATTTGTGTTCATACCTAATTTGGGCAGGGATCATTTTCTAATACATTGCTAAGCACGAAAATCACCGGAACATAGGAATCTCGCGTACTCAGAACAGTTTTTCAAAATTTTCTATTTTTTAGAGTGTTGCCTGTAACGTGAAAATAACATAGAAAGATGCGCAAAAATTTTCTGCATCGAGTGTTGTATTTTCTAGAGTGCAGTGAACACTCTAAAATTGCAAAAATAATAGTTTCTTAAATGTGAAAGTAGCCCTGTACGTCGAAGACGCCTGCGTATTATAGAAAACAGACTTGTGCATGCCTTCTTGAGATAACTCTCGACCAAATACAAAAAAGCGGAAAAATAAATTCCGTTTCTAAGAGAATCTAACGAGTTACTGGAATCGAACTCGCGATGGCTCGCCTGGGGGGCTCTGGGGACAGCCACTAGAGGGCGCCGCCGCCTCCCAGGCGAACGACCCGAGTTCAATTCCAGCCCCTCTTAAGCCAATTTCTTTTTGCTCTTTTTTCCATTCGCCGTGATTTGGGCAGTAGATACAAATCTATGCTTTTCCCTCCACACCTGCTCAAATTTTTTATTTTTGGCTGGAATCAAGGCCGTTTTGTAGTTTTTAGATGTTCACTGCACTCTAGAAAATACAACACTCGATGAAAATTTTTGCGCATCTTTCTATGTTATTTTCACGTTACAGGCAACACTCTAAAAAATAGAAAATTTTGAAAAACTGTTCTGAGTACGCGAGATTCCTATGTTCCGGTGATTTTCGTTAGCAATGTATTAGAAAAATGATCCGCCAATTAGGTATGACACAAATTTTCAGCAGATTTGGTTAAGTAACTTCAAAGATAATTTTTTGGGGTGAACGACTTTAACGGTCATTTAAAGGTATGAGGACGGCATAATGCGGTCGGGGTGGGCGCGAAAAGAGGCAGAGCACAGACACGCAGTGTGGCATTGTGAGCGGCAAGCCGAGTTCACCGGTTTGGAATTCAAGCGCCTGTTTTCTAAAAACGCTCAACGAGAAAAACGAGACAGAATTGCACCAAAACTTTTATCACTCGCATGTTCACATATTGGCTCGTTATTCATAAAAATTTATTATGACATCACGTTACGAAAAACAAAAATCACAAAGAGAACAGATATTACAGAAAATACATGATAATGACATCGATATGGGTTCGGGCATCGTTCGAAAGGTTTTAGGCAAAGGCATCTGGCAAAAGCGAAATAAAATAGCATTGGTTTTGTTTTGCCTAAAACGCCTTCTACGATGCCGAACCCGGGCTGATCGGATGGGACGACGGCAGGGCGACGACGGCTGGAGGAACAACTGAAAAAGTTTGTATAATGGAGCCCAGCTCACGCTCGAAAATCTGAAGGAAGGAAGAGTAGCGCGTAAGGAAGATTACTAGTATTTTTCTGTATCCGGTGGAAAAAGGGGCCAAATAGACAGAAAAATGGCTCTGGAACTATTTATTTGCGAAACGACCAGCGCTCCATGTGTATCTTTGCAAATTCCGCCCAGATCTCGGTGGGAGTGATGCAAAAAAGCTAGACGTAAAGCAGAAATCACAAAAAGAAAAGCAAGGAAAAGATGAGAAAGCAGCCAATATCCTACCGTCATCGAGGCGCAACATCAAAGTACAATTATGTGCAATATTTTATCAAATTAACAAGCAAATATCACAATAAATATTTTAAAACAATAGAAAAGACGTGAAACCTGGCTTTGAACAAAATCGGTGACTCGGGCACTTTCCTTGGGACGGCGCGCCCGCCCCTCTGCGTCTCTACCCCTGTCGTAATTTGGGCGTTAGCCAAGAAATCAAACCCCCTCCCAGGGGGGGTTTGATTTATGCCGTCCTCATACCTTTAAACCCCGAAAATGAACTTTAAAAATCTAAAAACCATGCAGTCCTACTAATTCGACCATGTTCTTTCACATGGCGTCGAAAAAACCGGATCGAAAAAATAGCTGTGCCAGCCTCTGTTCGGTTGGCTCGCAAACGGCCTTTTAACATTTGTGAAATTAACGGAAGGACCTCGTCAATTCGATGACTTTTTTTCGTGGCTGCCCATCCCCGTCGGGTACTGTAATCGCGATCAGCTCGAGCATCCTAAAATTGAGGTTTTAAGGGCATAGGATCATAGAATGAGAATTTTATTAAATTTTAACAAATTTTTTTAAATAAAAAAAAGAATTTTGATTAAATTTTGATTTTTAGGAATTTCTAAAAGCAGTTGCTAGTGTAGATTAATTTTAAAAGTGCTAAACACCCCGGACGTTCCATGAAAAAAATCCGCTACTTACATTCGGACGACCTGGATATGATTCCGCTCCACAGCCAACTGCAACGGCGTGTTCCCCTCGCTATTCGGCTTCCGCAGCATCGTCCGCGCCGTGATTCCGCCTGAAATATTTTTGTCAAGTTTATATGGTAGATAAAAAACACTCCACAGTACTCAATCCCAAGTTGCAAAAAAGGGGTACGGAATGCACAGCTTACAACTTATAGTTAGGAAGCCACGGAAAACCCGGAAAAGTACGGTAGAAATGGTGCACAGGTATCTCTTCCATTTCTCTATATCTTTCTCTCTCTCTCTTTCTCTCTCTCTGTCACTCTCTTTCGCTGTCGTTCTCTATCGCTTTCTCATGCTCTCTCTAATGCCCTCTTTCGTTCTCTCTGTCGTTCTCTCTATATCTCTCTCTCTACCTCTCTCTCTTCCTCAATCTCTCTCCCAATACACAACACAATACGAACTTCCCGATACAGTACCCCCACAATCCACAAATACGGCAGAAGCATCACGAATCCCGATGACGACATCCCCCACCAAAATTCTTGTTTGTAAGTGCGGCTGCAGTGGATAGTTGTGCGACGAAAGACAGCGATTCCAGCAGATTACTATGTTCAATCCCAATCGGCGCCACTTCGGCTACCTTCGGTGGCAGCTTCGGGGATACCAACTCTCCGAATGTCAACTTCCGGATGGCCACATCGGTGTGCGGCTCTTCGACCTCGCTGACTTAAAGGGAACGTGCCGGCTGCTTCCGGGATTTAGGAATAAATGTGGCAAAAATTTGGGAAATGGTGCAGGGAATTGATTACGCAATGGAAATATGCCTTGAAAACACCGATTTTCCGCACAGAACCCTGCTAACCTGCCTCGATGCTATTTTTTAAACAATCTCTGTTAGCCTGCCCAAATCTCCTCAAAAAATCCACTCACTCGCACCGACGAGCAGCTTCAACACGGCATGATGGCCGTACTGGGAGGCGAGGTGGAGGACGGTGTTGTCGCGTTTGTCGCGCAGGTCGATTCGGGCCTTTTCGTGTAGGAGGATTTCCACCTGGAATAGTAGATTAACGATAACTCCAAGCAGCCAATTTTAAATTCCGATTTTATTCTGAAAACGCACCACATCGGCCGCTCCATGCACGCAGGCCGTCATCAGGGGCGACATGTTCACGCTGTCCACCGGCTAAAATGTAGTTTTCGAGTGGGAGAGAGTGAGAGAGAGAGAGAGAGAGAGAGAGAAGAAAGACATAGATAGGCAGAGATAGAGAGGGATAGAGAAAGAGAGTGAGAGTGAGAGCTGCTGAAAAACCCACATCAACCTGACACTTGCATGCGATGAGCGCATGAGTGGCAGTCGCACTGCCTCGCATCGCCGCATAGTGCAACGGCGTCAACTCGTAGCAGTCCTTGGCGTTCACCTCCCTTTAAAACGATATGTTTGTAGTTTGTGACAAATTACCCTCCATGCGCCTTCAGCAGCAAAATAATCTGGTAGGTGGCATCGTTTGTGTCGAAGACTCGGCACTGATCTTCTCGGCCGGATTCGTCTTCTGGAAATTTAAATTTTGGTCGTTTTCTCCTCTTTCTCTTTCTCTCTCTCTGTCTCCCTCTCACCCATACCATTCTTTTCCGTCTCTTTACGATAGTATCGAGCTGCAAAGTGTAGTGGGGTGAAGCCCTCCAACGACTGGGCATTCGGAGAAGCACGCTGGGTCTGCTGGCTGGGCTGCCTATGGATTCCGGGCTTCCACGGTTCTTCAGAAATGTATTTACCATTCCAACAGCATCTTGACGACTTGAACATTACGGTATCTGGCCGCGTAGTGGAGGGCCGTTAACTGGAATGGGGCGGAATTTTGAAGACGGGACAGAGAGAGAGGGAGCGAGATAGAGAAGGCGACAGAGTGAGCGAGAGAGAGTGAGAGCGAGAGCGTGAGAGCGACAAAGAGTGCGCGAGTGAGAGAGACAGAGAGAGAGCGAAGAGAAAGAAAGAAGAGAGAGAGAGAGAGAGAGATATTTTTACCCCCTCATCGTCCTTTGCATCCAACAACTCCTCATGCTCCTCCAAAATCTTCCGCAACCCCTCAACATTTCCGTCTCGAGCGTGTTGATGTACTAAAGAGAAAATTTCCGAAGAAATTTTCGCCTTTACACCAATCTATCTTCTGGGGGATACAACACAAATTCCCGGGGTAATGAGCAAAAAAAAGCAAAGCTCGAGTTTTTTCCCCGACTTACCATTTTGCCAATAGATTGTGGAGGGTTCTAGAGAAGTGTTGATCAAAAGCGACTATTTTCCTCTCTATCTTGCGCAATCTCTCTCTCTCTCTCTCTCTCTCTCTTCCTCGGCATGCTACACCCTACGAAACACACCTATCGACTTCCAATTGCTGAGGTCCGCGTCCAGAAAGGTGGTCTGGGCTCGATCTCTGGGTGTGAATACCTCCACATAGGCTGTAAATGTTGAGTATAATCCGTTAATTAGTGTAGTTTGTAGATTTAGAGTTTAATTTTTGGCAAAAAAGGCTAATGCATTTTTAAGTGGTAAATTACAGGCATCCAAAAATGTTAGGGAGCTGAATGCCAATTTTGACGTATATAATTTGCCTTCACCGGGCCTTTAATTCCGCCTCAAACCCCCCTTACGTTCATTTTCCTCCTCATCCGATTTCCTGTCGGTCTTATCGCCCAACTCGAGAAGGGGTAGCCGCACGTGGGCCCCTCTGTGCAAAACGGGCATAAGCCCTGTGAAGCCGGGAAAATGGCTGAAATGGCACCGAATATAGAAAAGTAAAAAAACATTAGAAAATTAATAAAGAGGCGAATTAAGCAAGAATTTGCAATTTCTTCAATATGAGATCGTAAAGGTAAAGTAACGAAAACTCAAAAGGGAAGGTACACATTTTTCGGGCGATGGCATGCGCGTCTTGAGTATCCAGGCGGGATAATCGGTTTATGGATTTAAAGTATACTTAAATTATAGTTTATATAGGTTTAAATATGTTTTTTGGACAGAAAATATAGATAAAAAAATAAAAGTTTTTTAAAATCCAGAAAGCAGTAACAAGGGTGTCGAAAAGGGGAAAATAGTAACGCCTCACCGGGCAATCAAGGTCGCCGCCAGGTGAGTCATGGAAAGCAGGTGAGAGACAGAGAGAGAGAGAGAGAGAGAGAGACGGAGTGCCCAAAACAGGGAATTATGGCCGGTATTGTCGATAGGCCGGCGGGGGAAATTGGGCGGAAAAAGTCAAGGAGTCAATGCGATTTTGAAACGCCTCAAAAACCCGGTATTAAAAATAGCTTGAATTTCATTTATCTGATGGAAAGAAGCTCAGAAAATCTTAACAAAAAATTGTTAATTCGAATTTTAGACCGCAAAAAAATCGGGTTTTTAGCAAAAAATAGTAGAAATTTGTTTATTATAAAAAACAGCTAATAAATAGCGTGATTTATCTAAATCATAATTTAAGATAAATTAGAAAATAATCAAAATAAATTGTAGTAAAATAGAATGTTAATTTCCTCGGCCAATCACTTAATGATCAAAACCAGCTAAAAATCGTGTTAAAAATCCTCAAAATTATCGTGAAAATCATAAAATAATTTTAAAAATTAATGGAAGCGAGATTTATATAGAAAAAGCAAAACAGAATCATTCAAAATCCAGCATAATTAAAGGCTTTTCGTACAGCCTGCGATCCCTGCAAAGGGGGCACGAAATAGCCCCAACCCCCCGCCCGCCCGGCTGGCCAAACGAGAATTCTAGCCCGACCAAAGCGGGGAGGTATTATTATTTGTTTGCCGGGGTGCACTACAGGCCTTTGCTACGGACAGTCCGTGCATGGTATTCCAGCGGAAAAAGAGGGCGGAGAAGGGGCACATTGATCCATGGTCGAGCCGCCGTGGGGGTCGGCGAGTCATCTCCACCGGCCAGCCGAGCAAATATTACGCGCCTCACACACACACACGCACACTCTAGACACGGCTAGGGGTACTTGGACTGACTGAAAAAGGTCGGAGTACGGGTCAAGCCTGATTACGCGATGGAATTAGGCGTTTAAAGGGGCGAACAAGTAAACCCCTTAAAAACTGCGGCATTTCAAGACAGGACCAAGCCTAACTTGTGCGGAGTTTTTTGCTGACTCCGAATGTTTAAGCGAAAATTGCCGAATAGCCATTTCCCGGAAGTCACAAACAACTTAGGCATGTGCAGCATCACAAATCAGCTAATTGGCGTTTTCTGGGGCATGAATCTTCGGAAACTTTACTTCTTCAAGCTCATAATTTAAAAACAAGATTTTCGTTAAAAAGCGTCAAAAGATGAGTAAATATAAACATAGTTTTCTAAACGATGTATCCTAATCTCGATAAAAAATACGCGGAATATCGATTATTGGACCTAATTTGGAGGTTTTTTAGATAGTTTTCCTCAGGAAACCTTAGGACCCCCGATAATGCGAAAACACCAAGGATTCACCCGGAATCGAAAATCGAAACTAAAAGGTAACGGCAAAAAGCAAAAACAATGGCCAGTGTCTGCCCGGATAAAAATTCGGCCGTTTGTTGAAATTTCCTACAGTAACCAGCTGAATGTATGTATTTTAAAATGTAGCTATTTATTGTAGCTTTGTAAACCCCCCAAAAAATCGAAAAACGAATTTTCTTGATTTTCGGGGAAATTTTACACATTTTTAAAATATTAGAAAAATCAATAAATATGTGTAACTCTATGAAAATGTTCAACATAGTATAATGCGAATCGGCAGCCGGCCCGGGTTCAAAAAGTGTCCCTTTCCACTCTTTCTAGGGTCCCTTTTCGGGGGGAAAAGCAGGGGCATTTTTGGTTGTCGCGGATTCGCGCAGCTAGACACCACCACAACCACAACACCCGTAAATAAATATATATGCGCCCGTAAAATTGTGGTTGTTGGTGAGGGGCTTGAATTCCGATACATAAAAGGCCTCGAAAACATAATAAATCCCGAGAAAGCCAATGATAGAAATGCTTTATTGAATTGGAAGAGAAAAAGAAAATCAGAATCAGAGAAAAATAGAACGCATAGATAAATACAAATAAATATAAATATAAGAATAGTATATAGCAATGATAATTTGAACCGAATCTTCAATTAAAACATTAAAACGTTAAAATGCGAAAATACAAAATACCAAGAATGCAAAACTTTTTTACACAAAATACCAGTATCACAGGGTGGTAACATCCGAATTAAAACACGAAAAGCAGCATTTGACGTTCAAAAAACGTTTTTAAAGAGGCTGGAACAGGCCAAAAAGCAAAGACTACGTGACGCTCCAATTAACGCGTTGAATAGTTGCAACCTTTACCAATTAAATGTGCTATTTTTGGCCCGTCGCCACCCCTTTAAAACAAGAAAAATCGATAAAATTCGATATATCTACATTTATATAAAATTTAGCGAATTAAATTTGAAGCTGTGGCGCCAGGGTCGGATGGGTGAGCAGGGGCATCATTTGCGTTTCTGGAAGCTTGTCTACAATCCGGTTGAGCTAGAGCTACCCTGTTGCTCCCTAACTGGCGCCGAGTCGAGCTCCAGCCCGCCGTCGTTGAACAGGGTACGCACCTGCAAAATAGGCTGACATCAAAAAACCCAATAATTCCGCTTACCTGGCCGGGGTTGGGGTTGGGGTTGAACACCTCGACGGAAGCGCGGAGCGGGACGTTCAGTACCGTACCCCCGGGGATACCAAGGGCAGCAAGGCGGGGGTCGATGAGTTCTAAAATTCTATGAAATCTAATGTCTAGCTTTCTTGCCCTATCTCTCCCCTTTCCCTCTCTCTCTCTCTCTCTCTCTCTCTCTCTCTCTCTCTCTCTCTATCTCGCTCTCTCGCTCAGGCTCTCGGGCTCACTCGTTGTCTCTCCGTTATCACTCTCTTTCTCTCTCTCTCTCTCTCTCTCTCTCTCTCTCTCGCTCTTCCACCACCTTTATTGACGATGGATGAAGTGCTAGAATCAACAAAGCTTCTCTCTCTCTCCTCTCTCTCGTGGATGATTCGGTCGAGCTCTCGCTCAAATTGCTCGCCGCCGTCGCCCCAGTTTCGAGCTGGCCTGAAAATAAACGGTCATTGGGACCGGTAGATGTCATTTTTTTTAGAGTACCTCTACGAGAATACCTCTTCACTAAAATACCTCTCTACCCACCTACAACTGTCCCATTATCATAAATCGTTGTGTTCGTCTCCGGGATAACCGTGGAGTTGCTGGGAGCTTGCTCCAAAATCAGCGCGGCGGTATCTGGAAAATTAGTATTAAATTTAAACTAAATTTTTCGTTGAAATTAAAAGTAAAATTTACGAAAATTAAAACTAAAATTGGTTCCGCACTACCTCCTGGTTTTTGCTCGAAGCCCGACGCCTGTTGCGCCGCAAAATTCAGAGTGTTGGAGACGTTGTAGACGAAGGCGTCCCCACGGCGTAGGTTTGCCACTTGGCGGACCTAGAGATATAGACCACAAACTACACATCGTTTAAAATACCCGTTGCTCAGCGGAACTTGGCTTCTTCGTGGCGGTGGTGGTGGTGGCTTCGGTGGTCGGGACGGAAGTACTGAAAATGGGTGATGATAATGAGTTAATGAGAGGAAATGAGTAAACAACTCCTCGCCCCCTTTAAAGTATATTCAAGTGATTTAAAATTTTACTTTAAAAACCTGTTAAAATGTCTTTTACTACCTTTCAGTGGACTCCGTAGGTATCACTCGCACCAGCTGCTCGTCCAATGGGCTCAAAATTATTGGCGGGAATGAGGTGGTCTGGAAAAACAAGTGATTTGAGTGAGAGAGACAGGCAGAGAGAGAGAGAGCGCGAGAGAGAGTGCGAGAGAGAGGGAAGGAGAGCGAGAACGAGAGAGAGAAAGCGAGAGAGATAGACAGAGAGAGAGAGAAAGAGCGTGAGAGAGCGAGAGAGAGAAAGAGAGTTATCCCCCTTACCGCTTCCACAGCAAAAGGATCAACGTCGAGAAAATCTGGAGTAGTCATCTGCTTTTCCATCCCGACCATATCATTTCCGGTACGTTTCATCGCTTCCAAACATTTTTTTAAATTTTGACAGGCTTTTCTTACCTTCCAGCTCCTTTTCCGTCATCTTCGCCTCTTTTTCTAAAAGTCCGTTTTTCTGACATGCTGGGAAAGCGCTGCTTACCCACTAGTGTATCGATGATTCGGCTCACCTCTTCGCTTTGCGAGGAATTTCTGAAAAAGGTTGGGGATTACGGCAAATTTGACGGGATTTATTGATATGTATTAAAAACCAATTTGACATTTAAAACTATAACTTAACGGTTAAATGTAGCTGTTTTAGATAAATTTAGAATAAATTAGGCAAAGCCAGGCAGCAGTGGTTCTTGCGGCAAAAAAGTGGCAGGCCAGAAACCGCTGAATTTTATGACGTAACCGCATCCTTAAGGACGTTTTGTTTTTTCCATAATCCGACTAGCTGAAGTGTTGACTACAAACCATAAAATAAAAGTATATAAAAAATAAACAAGGCCAATAAGCATTGTCGAAACTCGCAAATCGTACACCATCATGTCCTCGGTCTGCTCCACCTGGAAGTTGATCGGGTCCACCTCGATGCCCGTGTTCTCGTGGATTTGTGATGGGGCCTTGGCTTTGACTGAAGATATCGTAGCCGTGAAATTCAAATTTAGGGTTTGCTTACTTTTCATAAAAGTTGCGTGCAGCGCTTCTTTATCGAGGACTTCATCTCTGAAAATACGCGCGGTTTTGGACAATATCTTTCTCTCACTCTCTCACTCTCCATTCTCACGCTCTCTCTCCTTCTCTCTCTTTTTCTCGCTCGCGCTCGTTTCTCTCTATCACTCTCGCTCTCTCTCTCTCTTGCCCGCTCTCTCTCTCTCTCTCTCTCTCTCTCTCTCTAACTCCTACTCTTTTCCGCTCGTTCCGAATGGCCAAAATGACGCCGAACACGAAGAGCACCGGGATGAAGATGGCCAGTGCGCGCAAGCTTTGTGTTAGCCACATTTCTAAAAAAAAGGAAAATATTTCTGGTTTTAAAGGGACTGCAAGGCAAAACTCAGAGAATTTTGAGCCATGAATTTTGTCGCAATAAGGACCGCGAGGGGAGAAGGATGTGAATACACTCATGAACGCAAATGAGAAGAAAGAAAAAAAGGAAAAAAGGCGCAAATATAATCAGTAAATTTTCCAACATCCAAAACCCAAAATTTTATCCAGCCGATGGCACAGTGCATTGCCGTCTTGCCAATAGCATGCGCCTTTTCGGGTAGAGATTCCGATCGGAAAAGGGCGGGTGGGGGAATCGGATGAAGCCGGGTGGACGCGCCTTTCCGTGTAGATGTAGAATTCAGATACCATTCATCCGCCTCCAGCTGCATCTCCCGCTTCGTCTCTGCGACTCCCCCCCCCATCCTCAAAAATGCGCCCCCGGCGCAAACTTGAAATTGGCCGGGAAATGGATTTTCGCGTTTGTGGTTAATTTATGATTTTCGTAAATTGGGTCTAATATGTAAGACGCAAGCCCAAAAATAAGCCTAAGCCTTAGCCTAAGCTGATGCCTAAGCCTAAGCCTAAGCCCAAGCCTAAACCAAGCCTAAGTCTAAGCCGAAGCTTAAGACTAAGCACAAGCCAAAACCCAAGCCTAAGCCTAAGCTTAAGCCCACGCCAATCCCTAAGCCTAAGCCTAAGCCTAAGCCTAAGCCTAAGCCTAAGCCTAAGCCAAAGCCAGTTTTATACCGTATTCTCTTCATAGCTCTGCATAGCATCACCAAACGTTTAAAAAGTTGCTTGCATTTTTGTTAGTCAGTTTTTCAATTTTAGTTGTATTAACTATAAGACTTGCCATTTTCTTGTCTGGCTCCTTTACAATGCAAAAATAGAAGTATTGATTTATTGATTTATTGCCGTTACACCAATTACAAAAATCAGCTCAGAAGAAGCGTGCGTCAACGGGGAAAAGATCTTCATTGAATAATGCGAGCGTACTGGATATGTATTTGCGTACGGGATTACGCTACGAAAACGAGATCATTCAGGATATACCAAAAAGTATACTAAAAATAGAAAATAATGTTAATCAAAGTTTCCTGGACTTAAAGCTCGTGCTCGGCGCGACTAGATGGTCTCCAGATTGATCGAATTATTGAGGGCGGGGTTGAGGTCGATCTCCTCGATGCGGTGGTCGGCGTTGAAGACGTTCACCTAAAATTTGTGATTTTTACACGTTAAGGATTTCTTAATTTGATTAAATTAAAATTGAGTAAAAATTTACCTACATTTTTTAAGCTCAACCGTCCCCTAAGCCTAAGCTAAAGCCTAAGCCTAAGCCTAAGCCCAAGTTAAGCCTAAGCCTAGCCAAGTTCTCACCTTCGAATCATTGCGGTGGAATGGCGCCTTTTCGGTTCGACGCAACTCTTCCAGCCGATCACGCGATCCTTTCGGTTTAGGGAGTCGCTGCTCGACTTCTACCGTAAGACTGGCTGGCTCGACGGCTTCGTCCATAAGCTCCTGAAATTGTGATAGTTTCAATGTATATTTTTCGGTAATTTTAGGTCCACCTAAGCCTATGCCTAAGCCTAAGCCTAATTCCAAGCCTATGCCTGCCTAAGACTAAGCTCAAGCCGACCCTAAACCTAAATAACCAACCGTTGCCTTCTCAACCCCTTTAAACATGATCTATTAAAATCCTACCACCGAAACGGATCGTGGCCGCGGCGTCTTCGGGTTGTCGTGATCACGATGCTCTTCCCGGATCTCCTCCAGCACCTTCTGGTTGCTGAACTGCTCGCGGACGCGCGACTCAAACTCCTCGATCGTCTCCTCCGAGTTGAACTTGGTTTCTAGCTTTCGCTGGGAGCCCTCTTCGGCTGACTAAAAAAAGCTTGCTTGTGCTAGCCACTCTCCCTCTATTAAAGGGACGGGCAAGGTTTTGGTATGGATTTTGTTGGCTGTAGGTTACCATCAAATTTGCCTTCACACGCGGCGCACATCGCACATCGAATTTCATAGCGTAAGCGGATACGTTGCGGCGCGTCGCGCGTGGCGTGTTGCGCTGCATGTTGCGTGTCACGTCGTGCGTTGAGCGTTGCGCTGCGTGTTGCGTGGCGCTTTGCATGGCGCTTTGCATGGCGCGTTGCGTGGCATGCCGCGTTCGCGTTGCGTGGCGATTTGCGTGGCGCTTTGCGTAGCGCGTTGCGTTGCGTGTCGAATATCCGAAAATCGATAGCGAGAAATCATAGCCATACCTTCCCTATCCCTTTAATGCAAAAATCAAAATTTCTACTACCTTCTCATTCTTCCCCGTATCGGCCCTCTTGACGATGCTCGGCTTGTCGGCGACCTTCTTCTTGTTCTTGTGCAGCTGCGCGGTACTGCCGCCGTGTTTTGTTTGCTTGCTAAATTCTGAATTTTAGGTACCTTTAAAACGACTGACTCATCAAATCGATCGCGCTCATTCTGCCGATCCTGCCGCTCCTCCTCATTCCGTTTTGAATGCCGTCTACACCCGCACAGCCACACGATCAGATTCGCCACGGCCAGGAACACGCACACACCCACGATTGCGATTATGGAGATTGTCTTAAAAAATTGTATAATCCGGGTTTAAAGGACCATTGAAGGCAAGAATTTTTAGCGAATTTTCATCGAAATCAGTTTTACAGGATTACTGAAAGCGGGGATAGCTCTAAAATTTTTCAGAAAATTTTATAGCTTATTTTACACCACTCAAAAAAATTTAAAGGGTCATTGAAGGCAAGTTAGCTTGTCGGTTCTTCGTAAAATACTTTTTGGCCTTAAAAAGGCTCCATATTAAGATTTTAATGCATTTTAAAGGGACCAGTAAGAGTTAAAATTTGGCTCACTGGCTGACTTAATGCGTTCATTTATGACCTGAATTTATGCTCATTTCTACCGTACCTCCTGGCCGAACTCGATTAGGCCCCCCGACTCGGTGCCATTGCTGCTGGCTGGTGGCGGGGATGAGCTGGCTGACGGATCCAGGCTGGACACGGCGACAACGCCACCGATTCTGGAATTTGGACGTTGCGGAATCGAAGGCGCAACAAGCCTAAGCCTACGCCTACGCGCGCCAAGTGTTGGACCTAAGCTTAGCTCCTTACCGTATCTCTCTTATGGTCGAAGTGGAAATTCGTTTCGTCAGATAGCCCACCTATTGCAGAATTTTTTGCTGATTCAAAATCCGCTTTCGAAAGTTGCCGAACCACTCAGATTAAAAAGTACAAACGTTTTTAATACCCCAAATGCCACAAATCGCTTACTTTAAAGCATTCTAAAAATTCCGTAAAATACTTTGGGGGGGGGGCGTCAAACGTTTTCCGGGGTAAAAAAACGTGCTCTTTCGAATGGGCTACCTCACGAACCCGTAACTCGAAATTTGCGAAAAAACTTGTTTTGGCGGAAGCTTGCCTAAGATGGCCGATTTTCGAAATTGTAGAAATTTCCAGCCACCGGATAAAATCTGCGTAAAAACGATTTTCTGAGGTTTTAGGGTGTATGAATTTAATGTCAACCAAAACCGTTTTAAAACTGGTACTTTTGCATTATCGAGGGGGGAGGTTACCAGGTAGTAACCTAAAAATCCTAGACGTAAAAAATTTAGAGGCTTGCTTAAACGGCTGTTTTTCAAAAAGAAATTAAATGCATTGAACGTCACTAAGAATTTCAGAACGTGTGGATACCAAGAAAAACCCAAGGAATCGGTCACCCCCCTGATAATGCAAAAGGTATCAAGAAATTCCAAATCAAAATCCAACAAATTCAAAATCAAGCCTAAACAAGTGTGGCCAGCCCCAAAATCTCAGGCGACAAAAGCAAAAGTGCCCACCCTAATCACGGGGATACGGTAGCCTGGGGGGCAGCCGAACGACGAAGAGAGGCACGAAATACGAGGGACGGCTTTGGTGATTTGACAGCGGCAGCGGTCGTCGGCTTGAGCCCTGGGCCCCAGGAGCGGCCCTCCGAGATCCCCTGGAGATGATCCGGGGCTGATCCCCGGCTTGCCGAACACGTCTAATCTGCCCCGTCTTCCCTTGCTCCACCGGGATACCGTAGTCGTAAGTCCTCGGGCCGGGGATTAACTGTATATAGCCGACGCACAGCCGTCGACTTGACTCAGGAGACGATCAACGATTTCGGGAAGGAATCTAAAAATTTTCCTTTTTTTTATTGTAAAACTGAATTTCTGAGAGCGAACGATGAAACTGAAAAAAATCGATAAAGGGACAAATTCGAATATATTGAAATCTAGAATAAACTACCCGTTAATTTTTTAAATTAGTTAATGACAAAAAAGAGAATTTTTGAGAGTAAGCCGAAGAAAAATTTATAATTTCTAATTAAAAAAATATTCTAAAACATAGAGCCAATATCCCTTAATTTTTATAATTTTCTGATCTTACTGAAAATTTGGTTAAATTTACAACTAAAATGAAAAATGAAAAATTACGAAACCATAAAACTATTCGAATTGAAAGACAAATACGAAAAATTCGAGGTTGTTCTGCAATTCATAAAATGTGTAAATTAAAATGTTTGAAGGCAGTTCAAAGCATATTTTCCGCCGAAAAATTGAATTATAAATGAGTTAAAAATTCTAATTTGTCCTGCTTATTTCAAAAAAATAATGATGAGCAAAAGTGCAAGATTGCGCCAATAAAAAATTCGAACAACGCACTACGAAAAGCCAAAAGCGCGCTTCTTGCCTTATCAGCCTTATCACCTTATCACCCTTTAAGAATTGGCCACAAACCACAAACTACAACTCAACGAAAAATTTTTATTAAATTATTTATTCGAAATTCTTATTTAGAAACTTAGAAATTTTATTCGAGATTCTGACACCGAAAACTCAATTCTCGTGGGGGGTCAGCAATTTCGCCGCAACCGCGATACGTAACGCAACACGATTTTTTTGCCGGTGCGGGTGGGAAATCCATGACGCATTGTAAAGAACACAAGCTACAAGCTACAACTCAACCTAAAACCCAAATTCTGTTCGAAATGCTGACGCCAAAAAGTCATTTCTCGTGGGAGTTCGTCAATTTGGTCGCGCTGAGCGATGGACGGCCAAGAAAAGGGGGCGCCTGAAAATTTCGCACCCAAAAATTCGTAGCTGGGACAGGTGATTAGCAAAAGAGACTGGACCCGGTTCTAATTGTCGCCCTCCAGGGGGCCTTTCAATTTTTGAGTTTCCATAGGAACTCTATTTGACGGTCAATAAGGACAGCAGAGCCAGCACAGCTAGCAGATAAAAAGGGCGCTCACGGCTGGGCACCGGCTATTCTTTCGTGGGGGCATTGAATAGGGAGCAGGAGGAGGAAGAGGACAGCGGATTTCCTTTTGACCATAATATGGGCACGGAAAACAAAAGGTAAATATTTATAACGTTTCTTGAAAGGGGAAAAGCCGACATACCGAGATTTAAAATACCGAATGCCGAAATCTCGACGACCAAATTCCGACCGGCTAAAATACCAACATCCGAAACCCCGAAAACGAAAATACCGTGCCGTCCAAAAAATCCCGACACCCAGAATCCCGATAGCAAAGATACCGACACTCGAAATCCCGATAGCGAAAATACCGACACCCAGAAACCCCGAACATTTAAAATACCGAAGGGAAAAATCACGACAAGGGAAATCCTGGTATTTAAAATCTCGCCAGCCAAAATACCGACAGCTAAAATCCCGACAGCCGAAATCCCCGATAACCAAAATCCCGACTCAATTCCCCTACAAACATTCGAAATCCCGACAGTCAAAATACCGACATGCAACCTGCACCGGCCACATTTTCCCGCTACCAACGAAACGCAAATGACCAAAAACAAGTCTACTGCCAAAAATTGCCCCCGGCAACGCAATAAAATACCCTCCACCTGCTGGGGCTTCACGCGAAGCCCCAAGAATGTTAATAAAGGAAGTGTGTCGGAGCGTTGGGTGCTTTGTCGAGAGTCTAGTGCCATCTTTTGCGGTCATCAGAAGGAGATATTGCGCAAGGATAGAGGGAATGCCGACGTAAAACAAAAAACGAACAACCGTAAGCCGGATGAAATACCGACCCCTTAAATAACACCGACAGCTTAATGGGATACCGACAGCTCAGCACAATGCCGACAGTTTAATGAAGATCGACACAATAACATCGACAGCTTACTAAGCTATCGCCAACACAATTTCCAGGATTTCCAGGCCCCTTTTTCCAGGAACCTAAAAATGCAGACAGTTTAAATAATACCGACAGAAATTTAAGAACTTTTCGAAGTTCCCTTAAATATCGAATTTTCGATATATCAAGTTCTCCATTCAAACCTTGCCCCCCTTCTTCGGCTGTATTAATTTCCGTTTTCTATTTTCCGGTGATACCCAAAAGAGGGGCTGTGCCCACCCAGGTTGAGCCGTGAGCCAGCCTCCCATCTCCATGCCAACAAGGCAGGGCCAAACCGAGAAAAAATGATTTTGAGAAGTGCCTCGGGACCTGGGTCCTCATCTGAGCCACCGATGGGCCCTAATTCCGCGCGCTTGGCTTGACAGATCCGACGATTTTGAATCTGCTACCATAACTCGGGCCCTAAGAAGTGCTCAATTTTATGTGCTTATCCCGGGGAATTCTCGTGGGTTATCTTTGGGAATTATCGAGGCCCCAAAATCGCTCTGCCATCCGCAAGCCATGTGGCTGTATTCTAGGCTACAAATTCTCATCTCGTTCTGATGGAAATTATTCCGAAATTGTGGGACAGGTGAGGAAATTAAATTTGAGGGAACCGATGATTTCGGACACGGGCACCACCGATAGCCAAGATCCCGACAGAAAAAAATCCCGACAACCCAAATCCTAATATCCAAAATCCTGACAAACAAAAAACCCCGACAACGAAAATCCCGACAGTCCAATCCAAATTCCACAGTCGAAATTCCGACAACCCAATCCCGTGAGTCAGAATCACGAAGGTTGGAAATACCGATATCAAGACAGCCACAATGCCGAAATTGAGAATCCCAGAAGAAGAAAATCCCGACACGGACAACCCGATAAACCTAAAATCCCGACAGCCAAGATCCAGAGAGGAAAAATCCCGTAACACAAAATACCGACAAGACGTCAACTTAGGAACTTCAGCTGCCGGGATTTCGGGTTTTCCCCGAGTCGCTACAAACTTTAACGTCCCTTTAAACTCCAGTGAAGTAGCATTAACCACTCTGTAAAATACCTGCAAGCTTTCCCCCGATGGCAGTACCACTTCTGCGCCGCTGTCCAGGAGACGGTCCAAAAGTGGAACTCCCGTCGAGGGACGATGCGCCAGAGATATTTACGCAACCCGCGACACGCAACGCAGACGCCGCGGTCCTGCACAAGAGGATATTACTGACTCTTCTGTGTGCGTCGCGCTTTTACAAAACGACGAGCCGCGGGCACGCCTAGGCGTGTTAGGGAGCCATAGCGGGCAGAATCCTTGGTAAAATGCGAAAATATGCAATTTTAAAATAAGATAACCATAATAAAACAGGGCTAAGATGTATAATCTTCAATTTAATAAAAGCCTGAGCGGAAGCTTCCGATCTAAAAAAAATAGGAAACCAGAAAAAGGGCCAGCTGCGTGTGGTGTGCGTGTGTGTTGTGTATTTGATGGTCAGCCGGGCGGAAAGCCGTTTTCCCGGAGCGGTAGAGAGAGAGAGAGAGAGAGAGAGAGAGAGAGAGAGAGACGGCTGCCAAAAATGGCCCTCTTCCTAGCAACACACCGGGCAGGGTTTTTGCAACAACCCAAACACCCATAAGTGGATTTTATGGACCAAAAATCTGGGGTCGTTGGAGCTCTGGCTGGTTATAACTTTAAAACTCATAAGCCTAAGCCTGGACAGATTCCAAAGCCTAAAGCTAAGCATGCCTAAGCGTGAACCTAAGCCCAAACCTAAGTGAAGCTTAGGTCTTAGCCCAAGCTTAAGCCTACGCTTAAGCCTAGGCCCAAGCCTAAGTCTAAGCCCGAACCTAAACTACACCTGAGCTTAAGCCTAAGCCTGAGCCGAAACTTAACCTACCTGAACTTTGAGCTTGAATGTCCATGCAAAAACGCGAATGCAGTACGAAAACCCGCATAAAAATTGGGAGCCTATCATTGCGCGTGGCGGGACCACCCTGCCGATTTTCTCCCCCTCTCCCCTTCCATAAAATGCTAGGTTATGACGGAGCCGCGCGGAAAATGGGTGCCCTTTATGACGAATGGCCAATGTGGAGATGAGAGAGAGAGAGAGAGCGAGAGAGATAGACAGAGCTTTTTCCAGCCAGATTCTGTTGTTCAAAATGGTTTGGAATTCGGCAATCTTAAGATTAGCTGCAGTGACTCACGCTCGGGTTTTTTTCGGCCTGGGGGTGCAATCGGGGTTTGAGGGTGAATCAGAAAATATGTCAGACTCCAACAAGTCAGGGCAGGCTAGCAGAGATCATTTGGGAAAAAATTATGAAAGGGCTCAAGAAACTTTAAACTTGGACCCGAACTCCGTAATTCATCTAGGAGACCCGTTGGTCCAGATGGCAAGCTAGCCAAGGAAATTTGAGAAGCGTGTCGGAGCGAATGAGAATTTTCCGGATTTTATTGTTAGCAAAAATCATTTAGGAAAGAGATCGGGCTAGACTCACAGGGCCATCGTACAAAGATCTTTTGGGATTCGGGACCGTGGTCTTGGTTTAAGGTAGGCTAGCAGTGATACCTCGGGAAATACCGTCCGCGTGGCTGCTGGGACGATTCAAAACAGATCATTTCGAAGGAATTTTGGAAGCTGGGGCAAGCTAGCAGTGATTTTTAAACAAAAAAAGTTGGTTTTAGCAGTTTTCAGAAGGTTTGCTAGCCTTTAAAGCACACAGAAGGCAAATCCCGTTATTTGGTGTCGGTACAAATCTATGTATTTAAATTTCGCGATTTTTCGCTTGATAGTCCCTTTAAAAAATCGAGAATTTCCCGAAAATCAATGTGGATTTTGCGATACGCCCACCAAACCGGGCCGACAGCCTGTGGAATGTGCGGCATGGGCAAAAAGGACATCTCCGCGGCCCCAAAAATGCCAAAAACACCCCGTCTTGGCCGGCACCCCCTTTTCACACAGCTGGACATGCCAACCAAAAAAGAATGGGTCGACTTGGGCGGTAGAGTAGGGAGTAACGGAATGGAGCGGGAACTCGTTCCCGGAATGTCCCCCTTTTTCGGCTTCTCGAAACGAACCATTGTCTCTTCCGGTTGAGGGCAATGTGGAAAGGGAAGGGAATAACAAGATGCGTGGTAGATTACGCGCCTTCACGCATTAATGACACTGGTATAAGGAATCATCTCTCTAGCTCTCTCTCACTCTCTCTTGCTCTTTTTCTCTCCCTCTCTCTGTCTCTCTCTCACACTCTCTCTCCCTCTCTCTCTTTCTCTCTCTCTCTCTCTCTCTCTTTCTCTCTCTCTCTCCCTTCTTGCAACACCTCTATGCCAAATGGCCGATTTTTCCAAACCGTCAATAGGCGCGATAAGTACTCCTAGTCTTCGAGTTCACGCTGATCTCTAAGAACTTGACCTTGGAACGAGGTGTTTAGCATTTTATCTGCATTAAAAATATTGAGCTGTGGCGTAATATGGGGCGTGTTAGCAGCATTCTATGGGGAAACTTTGAAAACGACAAGAAACAATGAAGGCAATGGTCGAACCATCTAGAGAAGAGGAAAAAGGCAGGCTAGTGGACGTTGAGATGACGGATTCGAATATCACAATTCCGCAACTGAGAAATTCAGTAAATAGGTGCCAACCGTGCAGAAAATCAAAAGTGCAAGCGGCAGACAGACAGCCAGGGCCAGTTTCTTGTTGATGGCCGACTTTTTTTGGGGCGGCTTGAACAAACTTTGGCAAATGGTTCAGAGGGCAAATTTGTTTGTCTGCCGAATGGTGGGTGGGCACCCGTTCCGAGCGAGAGAAAGAGAGAGAGAGAGAAAGTTAGAGAGCGCGAGATACAGAAAGACAGAGAGAGAGTGAGAGAGCGAGAGAGCGAGAGTGAGAGCGGGAGAGAGCGAGAGAGCGAAGAGGGAGAGGAGAAACAAAGCAATAAGAGAGGTAAGCCTACATCAAGCCGAAAATTCTAGACTAAATACATAATATGGACAAAGCGTAGGCTCGGAACTAGTCCTCCAACCGTCTAAAGGAGTGTAGTGGCGTGGCCGGTCCACCTGGAGGGGCAAATATGGGCAAATGTTTCAAATACTCACCTTCTCTCCCTCCCTCTCTCTTTCTCCCGTCGCTCTCATGCTCCCCCACCGCATACAGCGCAACAATAGGGGCAATGCGCTTCGCCAAGGCTGTTTCTCACGCAGCTAGCACCACCTTCGACCCCAAATTGTGTAGATGGCTAATGTCTTTTTTGTTGAGGCTTCGTGGTGAGGGGGGAGCGGAAGGGAGAGGGAGGGCTGTAGACCATGCTAATCGAGTGTATTTATGGCCTGATGTAGGCGGCGTTAGCGAGCAGTTGAGCCCGGAATTAGCTTGAAAAAACCTGCTCTCTCACTCTCTCTCTCTCACTCTCTCTTGCTCTCTCACGCTCTCTCTCTCTCTATCTTCTCTCTCTCGCTCTCTATCTTCTCTCTCTCGTTCTTTATCTTCTCTCTCTCTCTCTCTCCCTCTCTCTCTCTCTCTCTCTTTTCTCCCTATCTTTCCCTTGCTCACTCCCTGTGTCGGGCAATCTGGCAGTGATTATTTAGGAAAAGCCTATACCTTGTGGGATTAAAACATTTGGGCAAGCGAGCAGAGGTTCTGGCGGAAAAAATTTCAAGCGGATTCTCATAGCGGTCCTCGAACGGAGTATCCACGCGGAAAAGTGAATGCGAGAAGTGTGTTCCTTTTCGGGCGGACGATCGGGATATAATTGGTGTCGACCGGTAGTGGACTTGCACTACCGGCTCCGGATCTGAACACGTTATTTGACGCCCAGCTCAAACACCATCGTCTCAAAGAATACGATAGAAGTAGTAGTTGGCCACACAAGAAATTTATTTATAAAATCAAATTAAAGCGGAATCCAGTGACTTTGTGTACATTTGGTATTTAAATGGCGATCTGCTCGACCTCTTCGAGCACTCGATCAATTTGTGCCACCGCGGCAGTCCATTCTCGATCGTCGATGATCTGAAAATGCAGAATCTGGCGTCTTTAGTAGCCTTAAAAATTAGAACATCGCAAATTTTCGGTAAAATAGCAGCTATCGCTCTCTCTCGCTCTCTCTCGCACACTCTATCATTCTCTCACGCTCTCTCACTCTCTCGCTCTTCCGCTCTTGCTCTCCATCTCTCTCTGTGGCTGTCTCTCTCTCTCCCTCTCTTACCTTAATGTGGTCAACCAACAAATCCTCATCAGTCTGCGCCTCCTGGTCCTTTTTCGAGTCAAACGATGGTGACGCACTACCCAGACCCTCGTCATCTTCCACGTACCGCATTGGGCGGCGCTCCACGACGTCGACGCTAGAAAATATTAGGTGTTACGCTGATTTATATTCAGTTCTCTCTCTCTCTCTCTCTCTCTCTCTCTCTCTCTCTCCAAAATCTCCTACCCGGCCTCGCTGGCCCCGCTGCTATCGTATCCACTGCTCATCTGCTGCGGGCTGTGCATGCGGTGGCTGAGGGCGGTGGTCGCACGGGTGTTCATCGTAGCTAAACGGAATTTTTGAGCACTGAAGGTGTATGTAATTTTTTAGTGTGTATTTTATAGCTAATATCTTAACTATCGTAACGTACTGATCTCAATCGGGCTGACCATCGCTGTACTCGCCGGACTCGTCATCCGCTGCTGCTTCGCGGCGCTTCTCCTCGACCTTCCCGATTCTCGCTCTTTTCTCTTCCCTTTTACAAGATCTAGATCCTTAGATTACGGTATCCAAATCGCAAATTAACCTGACTGTGCGGAGAGCAACTTTGCCAAGTCGTGGTGCCCCCGCATCGATGCGATCGCCTGCGCCGCGTGACCGGCACTGTTCACCAATACTTTCTCGGCCCCGTTGTCGAGCTAAAAAAGATTTTTTGGTTTTAAATCCTCAAAAATCACTGCGACTCACCAAAAACACGGCGGCATCGTGGTGATTATTGATGGCGGTCAGGTGGAGTGGTGTGTTGCCGCGGGAGTCTCGAAGGGACAGCACTTGTCCCCGTTTTCGCTTTGACCACTCGCCGAGGAGCACTTGGAGCACGGGCACGGAGCCGGAGACTGAAAAAAATTTGATGATTTTCTTGAGAAAGAGCGAACTCGCAGAACTGAGATTGAGCACGAGTTCGAACTGTTCAAATGGCGCGCGAGAGCACTAACGATTTCAAGCCATTTAGAGTGAGCAGGTAATCAGCCACGATTTCGAGCCGTTCAGAGGGCGCCGGCGAGCAACGAGAGCTTCGAGCCGTTTTAATTTCAAGCCGTTCAGAGTTCGCAGCTAATGAACGAGAGTTTCGAGCCGTTCAGAGAAGTTCAGCGAGACTTTCGGCGGATTTCGGACAGAAGCCGATTGTATTTTGGTTGTCGGTCGCTTTCCAGCCCCTTTAAAACCCACAAGCAGCACAGTGCACGGCATTCGCCTGATCGTTTGTCGTCCACAACGCCGCATCCGGGCTCATCCTCGCCAGCAGCCATTTTGCGATATGAGCATGACCCGCAAGACAAGCGATGTGTAGCAGGGATTGGCCTGCAATTTCGTTGTAATTGTGGCCGAGATATAGTAGCTGGGGTCGGCTGTTACAAACCTCGATTCGATACAGATCCCATCTCCGAATGCGCCTTCTCCACCAGATACCGTACACTTGTCAGGCATCCGCCCTGGACAGCATATACACACGGAGTACAACCTAAAAATTTCCATAGCGGTTTTGAACAGCTACTTTTTACCAAACTCATCCCGACAGTTCACCATCTCACTGCTGTACTTGGTGACGATGCGGATGAACTCAATGTTTCCTAAAGGGTGGAAAAAGTTGATTACTGTAAAAAATAGCACAAGGCGGCTTAATTTTCTTAATCCATAAAATCTTATTTTATGATTTAAAATAATGGTAAAAAAAAACAAAAAAATTATTTCACACCTTGAGCGGCAGCGACATGGAGCGGAATCATTTGCGCCGAGTTTGGGACCATAGCGAGATTCTGCAAAAATGACAAGTACCAAAAGCACTTGTCTAAAACACCCTTCATTTTTACAGATTTTTAAGAATCACTTAACTTTTTCAGGTGCTTTTTATCCAATTAATTGTGTTCAAACGTTTCTTTATTCCCACCTTTCCGAAGCGTTTCAACAGCCAGAATGCCATATCATTGTCGCCCCGGGCTACGGCCGCCATTAGTGCGCTTGTGCCGTTGACGTCGCTAGAATTTGGTGGTTATACCAAAAAGCTTTATGCGGATTAAAAAATTCTTTACTTGAATTAAAGTTGCAAAAAAATTAAAAAGCTACAAACTCCCCCCACTGACCGATGCATGGCCATCTTGGCGGCCTCCTTGTTGCTGCCGAGCAGCAACACCTCCAGAACCGGCATCTGGCCGACACCGGCGGCGATTGTGGCTGGGATTTCTCCTAAAATAGACGCTTCAGATTTGCGCATTAATGGCAAGCACACCAATATTCGAAGAAACATCCCGCAGCTCCGGGATGGCCGAGCAGAAATATCTGAAAATCGGGATTAGTCGTCTCCCTCTCACTCTCTCTCACTCTCTATCACTCTCTCTCACTCTCTCTCCCTCTCTTTCTCTCTCTCTCTCTCTCTCTCTCTCTCTCTCTCTATCTCTCTTTCTCTCTCCCCCTCTCTCTCGCTCTCTCTCTCATCTTTTTGTCTATCAGTCTCTCGCTATAATTTTCGACCCCCCTTTCAACCTTGGCAACTTCTTAAAACCCCGGCAAACAAGAAGCCCTCGAGAAGCTGCCGAAATTTTGCGCCGACAAACAAATGTTTGTGCTAATATTGGCCAGCGGCTGTGCAGGTTGTCGATCGGAGTAGTGTCAGGGTGGCAGAGCGGGGGCTCTACCTACACAAATAATCGACATACCCAAGGCACAAACACAACCCCCGGCAAGTACATACAAGACTCCGGGCGCGGCCAGGTCACAAAAATTAAGTGTAGCTCCCAAAGACCCGAAATCGCCGGTCCCTACAAGGCATTCCGTTCCGATTCCACCTGCACAACCCATAAGCGGCCTCTCTCCCGCCATTATTTACCATACTGATCAAAAAAGGAAGCGTCCCCCTTCTTCTGGCGGCTTTTTGGCACCTTGGGAGAAGACCGGTCCGGTATTCTACCCTCTTTTGGGCCCCACCGATTCGATTCGATTCATTCAGATTCGTCCCAATATTTGGGGCTGCTACCGCCGGGTGGGGGGTCCAAAAATTGGGCGCAGCCGCCTGGAAGCTGTGGGCCCTACGGATCATGGGCTATAAACCCCGCGATCAAACATGCCCTCTCAAGATTCTAGTTTGATCGAAGCTTCGGCGGCGATGTTAATATTCTCCGGAATTTAAACGGACTTGGAACCCAAGAAAAAAGCGTTTTTGAAATAAGTATGGACTCCCTTTAGTATCTATAGAGCTGCTATTTAATTTATAACATTCTAAAGCCAATGTGCTACATCATCTACCACTTTTTCCACAACCCCGCTACGTCACGACGGTGATGTGGAATATAAAGAAGGGATTTTGGTGGTGGACTTCCTGCCACCACCGGAGGTGTCAAATTGCACTTGGAGGGGATATGGATACCTACCGGGCATCCACTACCCAAACGAACGGCTAGAACATGACCGAAGAAGGAAAAGTTTCGATCTCTCTCGCTCTCTCTCGCTCTTCCCAGGTTCCTTTAAAACGTCCAAAAACCACCCACTTGACCGCCTCCAGGTTAGACAGCTTGGCGGCGATGTGCAGCGCCGTCTGGCCGTGCACGTCCCGCTTTTTCAGCTCGTCCCTCGTCATCAACTCGACGCAGTTCATGTGTGATTTTTCGAGCTGAAAATGTGGTTTGCCTAAACTTTTTCAAACGCTTCCAGTTACCGGAACGCGACTACAAAGCTTGCTGAAATCGAGAGAGCGAGAGCAAGTGCGAGAGGAAGCGAGAAAACGAGAGAGAGAGAGAGAGAGAGAGAGAGAGCGAACGAGAGAAAAAGCACGAACCGCTGTAAAAACATCTGCACAACATCGTATCGACTGATCGCCGGTTGGCGCCGGCGTCTCCATGGCGTTCGGCGAATCGCTAAATTTGAAAAACGAAATAGATACGAAAATCGACAAAATAATATAAGGAAAGGACAAAAAAACCGATCGATAAACAAAACGGACAACCCTTAAGAAACTCCGGCAGAAAACTCCTTCAAGGGTTTCAGACTTGGCCGCCCAAAATCAGGAATCCCCGCGAGGAAATTCAAATCCGGGTTTAAAGGTCTCGTTAAGTTCAAAGCAATCCTTTCAACTACCGAAAATTTCAAGGGTCCCGCGAAACTGAATTTCCACCCCTGCCGAACATGCAAATAAACAAACTCGAGCCACTTGACGCGCAGCGTGACCTCGTCGAGTTGGCGCTTCGAGACGCGAACCTCCATTTCGATCGAATTTTCGGGGGACAGGGTTTGATAGGTTTCCCGGTTTTTAACATTTCCTGTTACCCCTCTAAAAATAATAGGGCCCTTTTTTGGAGCGCACGGCGAGAGTCGAAAATCCGACATAAATCGGGTGTGGGGCGCAGCGCGGGTCAGCTCGCCACGGCGGTCTGGGTGGTAAATAGAAAGGGTTTTTCGGGGGGATGGGAGAGGCTGATTGGCCATTCCGATTGATGACACACAACACTCGACTATCGTCGGATTCGCCGTCGCGAAACGGCCAGCCAGACGATGGCCACTTTTTTGTGGGTTGGAGATGGGCCAGCAGCTAGCAGCTATATGGAAAGATGAAAGAATGAACCCCAAAATCCCGACAAATCAAAATGCCGACAACGCAGTTCCCTACAGCCAAAATCCTTACGCGTCGAAATCCCGACAGCCCGAAACACCGACAGCCAAATAACCCCAAAATACCGGCAGCCAAACGGCAATCCGAAACACCGAAAGCCAAAATGCCGAAAGCTAGAATCCGGACTTCTAAAATCGCTGTTCAAAAGGAACATTAGCGTCAAGAATATGCCGGGATTGTGAAAAAATTCTTAACATTTTCGCTAAAAATTGCCGCCGACCATGCCCAGTTTCAAATCTGGCGCTTAGAAAAGTCTTCCTTAATTTAATACAAAGTCAAAAGGCTAACCTAAATCACCCAAATAGCGATAAACAAAGGGCCCAATTGGGCGCCCCGGGTAGATGTCAATTATGAGGGGGAGAAGTGTCGAGAAAGGAGAGGGGGAGGGGCCCGGCCTGAAGCCATTGTGTCTCTCTCGCTCTCTCTCTCTCTCTCTCTCTCTCTCTCTATCTCTCTCTCTCTCTCTCTCTCCCTCTCTTTCTGTATGTCTTCGGCAAACCTTCGGCGGAGATGACAAACAGCTACGGCCATTCCGTTGTGGGGTGGTGTGTGCGCTTCGATGGACTCAAGCATTTACCTGTCGACATTTACTGTTGAGGAGAGGGAGAGAGAGCGAGAGAGTGATAGAGAGAAAGAGTGATAGAGAGAGAAGGGGAGAGAACGAGGCCGAGCGCGATATTGAGGGAAAAATGAGGATCATGAGAGCTAGAGAGAGCTAAAAACGCGTAAAATATTGTGATTTCCATCCGATCTTCCCTATTATTACAATCTTTATTAATAAATACACATCTATCCAAAGAACGGATTCTTCCTGTTTGCCCGCTTCTCCATTTTGACGCGCCGCTTGAGCGATGAGTCGTCGGCGAGAACCATTTTGATGGCCTGGATCGGGATCCCTAAATTAATTATTGGTATTTATCGTACAAATTATAGAGTAGTAATTTTTAAGATGTCGCTAAACATGAAATTTCTGCACGTTTGCTACTTACGGACTGGACACGTCGACCTCGGGATGTAGATGTTCATGTAGGGGGAGTAGATTGGGCTCGATCGGGCGTCAATCTCTTCATAGAGTTCGCAGGTGAACACCTGACGGCCACCGCTCATACCGTATACTACAGCCTTGCAGCGCTGAAACGAGGACGTTGATTAACTTCACGAATTCGGTGGAGCAAGAGAAGAAGTGAGAGGCGAGGAGGAGAAGGAAGCAGAGAGAGAAGAGGACGAGAGCAGGAGAGAGAGAGAGAGAGAGAGAGAGAGAGAAGATGACGAGAGAGAGAGATAGAGGGTGCGGGAAAGCGTGAGATAGAGAGAGAGAGAGAGAGAATGACGGAGAGAGAGAGAGAGATAGAGGGTGCGGGAAAGCGTGAGATAGAGAGAGAGAGGAGAGAGAGAGGGGAAGAGAGAGGAGAGAGTAGTGAGAAAGAAAGCGGGAGATTTAGCGAGAGGCTGAGGGACCTTGTCGATCAGGCAAGTAGCTAAGCATCGATCCTCTGTACTGTCATATCCATTCAGTGCCATCGCATACGGCTTGATGGGTATCCTCATATCCCGATCGGTGTATTCCACAAAGCAACGACACAGTCGACAGGGTAGCCCGAAGTGGTCTAAAACAAAAGCTAGAGGGTTTAAAAGGGTGCTTTTAAAGGGTCGATGAAGCCTCAATCTTGTCTTCGAGTTTTTTGAACTTTGCTGGCGCACCAAAAATAAATCGAGGTCTTTTAAAGGAGCCAAATCGATTGATTCTGTTCTGGTGATCAATTGCTTAACTTTAATTCATCATTAATCACTAAAATTAATTAAATAATTCTTATGAAATGATAAGTACATTGTTAAAAAGTGTCAGGATTTACCATGATGGCAATTTTTATTCGATTTATTTTAGTTTTAATTGTTATATTTATCAACACTATTATGTTTAAAAGCCACAATTTTTCAAAAGCTATAATAAAAAATCAGTAAATTGAAAAAACTTGTTTACTACTTTGATGTATCAGATTTTAAACTTACTATCCCTCGCCGCTACAGCGGCAAACATGGCCAAAAAGATCAGCAACATTTTCCAAGTTTGCCCGAGTAGAAAATACAGCTCTAAGGAGGTGAGGATGATAGGTCGAGGTGATGATCACTGGGATCGAGTCAGACTCCCCTCTCGAAGCTGCTCCCCGCCCCAAATCAAGCTGGTTTTTCTGCCCATCCCCCCTAAGGGGGGTCAGATGTTGTCGTGTGCTGACCGCAAAAATGGACTCCCGCTGCTGCGGATCCGGAATTTTTATTGCCATCCACCGCTCGGGACATCCTCTAGAGGGGGTGATAAGCACTTTATCGGAATGTCGCGAGACCGGATGGCCGACGATTATCATATCGTATCATGTCGAGCCGTGCGGCATGGCAACAGGAAAAAGCTGAGTGGCAAAGGGAGAATGCGGTGGGCGTTTTATCGTAGTTTTGGTATCGAAATTCTATGTTTGAAGGTTAGTAAAATTTTACTATTTTTAATGGTAAAAATTATCCACGTTGAAAAATTTTTAATTCGAAATTTATTCGAAAATTCGCTAGTTTTTGTATTTTTGATAAAAATTTGTATTTATAAATAAAGTTTTGCGCCAAGCGCAATAAAAAATAATAATAAAAAAACTTAGTGGTAGCGCACGGGAGTTTTTAAAATGTCAAGTTCAAAACGTCGAAATTTACATACGTTAATTTTCCGGGGAAAACCCCCTGGGGTTCGCAAAACAAAAAAAGCAACGAAACGGAGCGATGTGTATAGTACAGAAAAGGAAAAAACTTAGCCAAAAAACAAAGATTACAATTACCGGCGATCATCCGAAATCACAAAATCCATTTATTTTTCTTTGGTCATCTTCAAAAAAGGCGAAAATTTGCATAAATTTCGATAGTCGGGCTAGTGCTCGTCGTCGCTCTTGTACGGGCCAATGTAGAATTCCTTGCTGCGCTCCCGTTCTTTTGGCGGTCCCGGCTGAAATATGCAAAATTATGGGTAACGTAATCGTGTAAGTAGTTGACAAATGTAGCGCCAGATGCTAACCGAGGGAAAATTCGAACAATCGACATTTTCAGGAGAAGCTTTTTAATCTTTCGCGGATCCGAAATGGCCATTGGAAACGCGCGCACACAGTTTGTGCGTTCTTTGTAGCGTAGCGTAGTCTAGACAAAATACGCCTATCGACGCCCCAACCCTGTGAAGGCTTGTCTAGGCTTTAATTCATACTCTCTTTACCGTAATCGATCTCTCCTCCGGCGGGTCGTCAGGTTTTTGGCCGGTTTCCGGCGTGTCCTCCTCGGTTCGCTCGCTCGTCTGATCTTTGTCTAATTCCGTTTCCGTCGTGTCAATCGACTCCTCGGCTATTGAGCCCTCGCCGGTGATCGCGTCCTAGATATGGACAAAATCGGTTAGTTTTAATCGATAGTATTAACCATATTAGTTGGCTGTATTCTCGTATTAATTAGCACGAAAATTAAAGCCGATTAGACTGACCAGCTTCTCCTTGAGTTGCTGCAAATGTTGTTTGGCCTGCTGCATATGGACGCTTTTCCTGCGGTTAAGCTGAAAAGGGTAGATTAAACGGCTGCATGCACGGCATATAAAATGGATGTAAAGCGGTTAAAAATAAGCTAAATCTGGCCTCATCCTCGTCCTCCTCGATGACATTGTCGAGCACGTGGTGCATGAAGTCTTTGGCTCGGATGTTGGCGCCTGAATTTACATTCGAATTTGTCTGTACTACCTTAATTAGATACCTTATGATGCCTTAACAACCTGTAATGACAAATCCATCCGGTTGATTAGCTTTTAAAACATACCAGACTGTGATCGACTTGGCCTTCCCTCATCGCTTTTCGCCGGGGTGTCGTGCTCTACAAAAATGGAATCTTAGTGTTTGAATACGTGGTTTGAGAGTGAATTGAATTTGAATGCGTTGCGGTCGCGCTGCGTGCTGTCCAATTTCAGCGTACCCGTGACGCGTAGCGCGAATTCGCTGCCAAACCAAATGTTGCAAGGCTAAATTCTGGGTTCCAATGCCTTTAGCTCCATAACGACTTTTTTTACGCGTTTCTATCAGCATGCCAAAATTAATTTTGTCGAAACCCGACTTTGTCGACATTTATTGATCGCAAACTGGTAGAAAATCGAATTTTCAGCATATCGAAATTTTGGCAAAGTGAAATTTCGACAATATGAAATTTAAAAAATGATTTTCGATAAAATTCGTTTCGAAAAATTATTTTCAACAAAATGCAGATAACCCCGTTCCCACCTTCTTCCACGTTATACACCGTATTAACCGGAGCGCTAATCTGTGCGGTAAGCGGGTTCTTCTTGGCTCCCGTTTCCATATCTTCCAGCTGGGTGGCCGAGATCGACTTCACCGGGGCGGGCTAGAAGTTTTTTCTCTTTTCTGAGGCCAGGCCCTCAAATTTTAATTTTTGTCTAGATAAAATGCAAAATTTTTCAAATTTGCCTTACCGTTCCCCCATCTTCCGTCAGCTTACTCTTGCTGAACGACCTGAAAAAACAGATTGCAGATCTTCGCAGCTTTAAAGGAATAGGAAATGCCAGAATCGACGCCTTCTGTCGACTGGCTTTCGACAACTACGCGGCATCCAAAACACGGCAGCACGAAATTTAAACGATCTTCGGGACGTTAAGCATAGACCGTTATCGAAATAGATTGGCGTCATTTGGTGTCATACGTAGCTGTCGAGACCCAGCCGAAACCAGGGTAGATGATCGCACTTTTGACCTCCTTAAAACCCTCACCTCTCCACTTTTCGCTTGATATTTCCGAACACTTCAGTGGCCGATAGGGAAGATCGTCTGCTGGCGCGTGTTTCATCTCTAAAAGTACAAACACTCTTTTGATAAATAAGTTGAATTATGCTCTGTATTTTGCGATAATTTGGTAATGGTACTATCGGGCCGTATTATTGGAAACTACCGTTTGACCGGCACCACGCTGACCCGTCGACGTAACGTCGGCGATTCCGGATCCTTATCATCTGCCAGCGGCACCATCCGGATCTCTTGCACATGGTCGGGCAGTCTGGAAGAGTGCCAAGGTTATCATCTCTCTCACTCATCTCTCTCCCTCTCTCCCTCTCTCTCTCGCTTTGATACCTAATTTGACTAGCCGATCCACGAAGGCTTGGCTGAGGAATTTTCGCCGTCTCTTCGGAATACAACGGCTCGAATTCCTCATCCCAGAATGGATCCCGGCGAATCTCAGGTGGCCTATTGTAGCCCTGATCCACGATCATCAACCCCATCTAAAACTCGAGATTAAATTATAGAAACGACAAAATTACGGTAATATTGCGGTCGATGAGGGCGTTCGTCTCAAAGTCGTCGTCATCCTCGCCGAACGGGTTCAACATCGCCTCCGCCACCTATAGGAGTAAAATTCCTAGTATTTATGGAGCCGCTCACCTTCATCCAGCCCATGTAGAAAATGAATTGCAGGCTGGACATGATCGGAAAGTATAGGTCGAGCTGAAAAAATACAGAATTTCGAGAGAGTATTGTATCGGAATTTTTGCTATAGTTATCTAAATTTTTGTGGTAAATCCTTAAAGGGTTTTTCTCTTTTTTTATTTAACGCACTATATTTCAATTTAAGGTTTTATTTTTATTTCTCGAGATACGTTAAGGATTTCCAAGATCCATAGCCATAGCGTCTGGCACATCTCTTTAATCACAAAACCAACCTCAGTTTTATTCGTGGCATGCTCAGAGATGATATACTGACGCGAGAGTACGCATACGAGGAAATACGTATGGACGGCGAGACAGACGAGTTGTGGGTACATTATCGGAATTGGAACCCAGTCGTAATTGCAAATCCAGGCGAGACCCGTTCGGAACGTTTTGATTTCCTGAAAAAAAGGGTAGAAACTCTCTCTCTCTCCCTCCCGCTCTCTCACCAACTCTCTCGCTACACCTCTCTCTGCAATGCTGCTTATGCTCATGTCTGTATGTCTCTCTCACTCGCTCTCTCACTCTCTCCCCCCCCTCTCTCTCCCTCTCTCTCAACCCACATTTGTGACGCAAACTTGATAGTAGTCGCTCTCGATTAGCCCCTTCTTTCTCGCTCATAAGTCAAGGCTAATGCCCATCCGGAAACCTGGAATTTAATTAAAGGAAAATTTCAACCTCCACCACCGTATCTAGCGTCGGAAATCGTCGCCGCGTTCGCATGCTAATATCTCGAAAGACGAGCACCTGAAAATGACAAGTGACGGTTTTTAGACACTTTTGTACGTAAAGGACTTCATATTTAGTGCAGAAATCCATAAAAAGATCCATGCCTCTTTCAAAATCGTTCCCGATTTTTACTCACCTGCGCCAACTCGCAGTAGCGCAAAATATTTCTTCTATACATCCGGCTCATCTCGCCTCTGCCGCGCACATATTCAGCCGTCATTAGGCCGACACTGGAATTGGCAAAAATGTAGTGATTTTTGAGGTGTTACGAATTTTTCCATACCTCTGCCTACACCAGGTTGCCCTAAACTATATAAATTCAAAAAATGGAATTAAAAAGATTTAATTCAATATATTTTGTACTATTTAAATCCAATTTACTCCTTCCGGAGTATTTAAGAGTACGACTACGACGAACTTATCAATAAAGCCGATAATCTGATAGAGATACGTCCACCGATTCACCACCACCGTCACGAAGAAGCCGAGCATGAAGTTGAGCGGGATGTACGATAATCGATTGTCAAAGTATTGGACGACTTTTTCGAAGGTTCTGAAAAAACCTGAATTCAGAAGCAGCCTTTTAAAGGGAGCAAGACTCGAAAAAAGATAGGTTTTACGGACAAAGTAATTTTGTAATTCCAAAATACTCCAAATCCTTACTGTTGTTGCCTTGGGTTAAGGGCACTTCGGTAAATTATGCTGACAATCGCGTACAGTATCCACCAAACAATCAATTCCACTGAAAAAACTAATATCTTTATTAAAAAGCCGTTTTATACCTATAACACTCTTCCAAATTGACCCTCGCCATTTCAGGAGTAGCTTAAATAGGGTCCACGGTTTCGAGGTGGAGACGGCTAGATTGTAGTTTATCGTCATCTGAAAACAAACGATTTCTCTCTTGCTCTTGCTCTCTCTCTCTCTCTCTCTCTCTCTCTCTCTCTCGCTCTCTCTCTCTGACTAAAAATGGCTCACCTGAAAAACTAAAATAAATTAGTGCGAGATCGTCAGAAAAAGTAGGTAAAATCCGGTAGATTCCGCAGTTCCGTTGACTGCCAATATTCCAGAGGGGAAAACACGAAAACAATTGGACCTGAAACGCGGGGACGACCATTAAAAATCGAATTTTATTGGGAGATCGACCCGGGGGATTAAGCGGAACCGCCGAAAAACGCGAGGGGGATTGGGGGGCCGAAAGTTCAAAAGTTGAGAGTGCATACGGTGACTTTGGAATGGCGATAAAATCGATTTTTTTAGAAGGTAGAATGGCGCAAAATTGAAAAGGTTGTATTGAAATTTAAATTTAAATGGTAGAATGAAAGGCTTATTGTTAGGCTGCAGTTTGGAAATAGGCTTAAGCTTAGGCTTAGGGATTGTGCTTTATCGAATTATGCTAAATTTAGGCGTCTGTTTGAAGTATTCTCGCCGGATTCGGACAGCTTTAATTTTTAGTTTACGGAATTGGGATGGCCAAAAAAAAGAAAGAATAAGTTTCTAAGATATGGCATGAAACTGCGCAACCAAAGAATGTTCCAAAAACTGACACTAACAGAGCACTAAAACCGAAATCATGTTGATTTACGCTTAGCAGGCACCCTTGGCGGATTTACACCCAAGAGAAATTTGGATGCTTCAACTAAAAATCAAAGTTTCCGTAAATTTTGACTTATTGCCGGTGCGTGCAATCGCTTTCCGCTACCACTGCCCAATTCGCATTATGCTAATCCAGTGGGCATGGGCATTTTGACTGGGCGGCGCGGAAACAGACACTTTTGCTGCTCGGCTTCGATGGTTCAAAGGAATACGGGGGCAGAGGACTGTTTCGTAAGTGCATAGAACACAAAAGTTCGGTAAATAAATCACCACGTCGCAAAAGATGCCATTTTCTTTAAAAAATCGATAAGTCCAAAAATTTCGCAAAGCTAAACATCACGGAAAATCACCCGAAAAGGCGGACCTTTGAAAAACGACCCTATCCCATACCGTCTCTCTCGATTCCCAGAAACCCACACATATGAAAAAGAAATTTAATGGGCGGCCGCGTCAAATATTTGTGCGGTGCCTTTCGGACGGCGAAGTTCAAACCACCCTTGTAGCCGGTGGTTGATCAGCAAATATGGGCCCCCGATCCTCGGCCCTTTTCCGGCCGCTAGGTACCCACCTACTGTTTGAGCCGAAGAAAGTTGAACGGAGTAGGGCCCTTCTTGGCCCCCACGTGTCCTGGGGATCGAACTGTGATGTCTGTTCTAAAGTGATGTCGGCTTCCAGAGCTCGTAAACGCGTTCCGGGCCTTGGTGCAGCCTCTACTTCTTTCGGTACAGGATGCTAGTAGCACTGGTGATGTCACCGCACGGTTAGGCACACATTTAAAGGGCTAGTTCAGCCAATCAAGTAAAAGAATTGCGGCGGCCAGAGGTTGAATCCGCTCTGCGTTTTTGTGTCTGCGCCTCTCGCATTTCCCCGCTATCATACCGCGCATAATAGCTGTCGTAATGAGGGACTGTTCATGCGCGGTATCGCTACGTCCATAGTGTCCCTAGGTACCAGCCCAAGCTTTAAAAGTTGAACTAGCCCTTTAAAACGATTTGGCAAGTTTGATTTCGCGCGAAATCAGCCTTGGAAGGTAGGGCCGATGAAGGCGCTGGGGGGGAGGGGTTGCCCGGTGCATAGTTGCAACTTCAAAAAAATCGTAAAACTACGATACTGGCTGTGGTGGCAAGCGTGACCCGAATTTTGCAAAAAAAATCCATGGACCACCCTCGGGAAAGTCAGAACTTCCAAACATCGTAAAACCAAGTCCGCGATGCTACAGCTATGCCAGTTAGCGCATCGGAATCAGCGTTTCAATCTGGTCCGAACGAGTCCAGGGCGAAATTCTGGAGCGCTGGTCAACGCGAATTTTCGAAAAAATCTATGAGGTTCTGTGCAGGAAAACCGATCAAAAACCAATATTTGTAAAAATTCTAGCAGCTACACCAATTCCCGAACCAAACGAATTTCGACATAATTTTTGATGCTTTTTCGAACGGCGCAATTCGCTACGGCCACATCATTCCATTTTTGGCGAAATGGGCGTAGAACCGAACGGGACTGGGAGTAAAAATAATTTTCCCCCGTCGCCACATCACCGTTTCCGATTCTTGCCGGTTTCCGATGATTTTCAACGCTTTTCGTTTCACATTATACCCAGCTGGCGCGAAGACATGTACCCGAGGTATTGATGCTTATTGTCTCGAGCCCGCCATCGGTCATCCCGCCGGGGCTGGTGGGAAACAGGTTCGCGCGTGTGGCCGAATTTCAGCAGTGATCGCCACCCTTCTCAATCACCCGCGCACTCTCGCGCTCAATCAACTCCCGACTCATTCGCTGCGCAGAAGAGCTCGCGAGTTTCTGGGTGACGACCTCATTTTTTTTGTAATTCTGTGACGACTAACAGATTGGCAGGATCGACGACTTGAGGACGTTCGAAATTTTAAGGCAACTTTTCTAAAAAAATGCAACAATTACTAATTCAATTTTACTATGAGATGTAATAGTTTAATTTAACCTGCTTTAACTCTTTTTTCTTAAATTATATTGCTGGAAAACTGGTCCACTGAGCCTTTGCATGGTATTTGTTTGAGTTCAGCCGACTTGCTCAGATGGACTAACGTTAGTTTCCGTCTTATTTCTTGAAAACAATTTTGTAAAAGTGAGCATCAGGTGACAGTTCAGCATAAAGTTGAGCGCCAGATCAGCATCGATATTTTTAACTCAAAAATTGACGTCGTTTCTCTGCACCAATGCAAATTTCAATCTCAAAATTCCCGAATTTTCCAGTTTTCGAAACCAAAACCCGTCCTTAAAGTTGACCCCAAACCTCGAATTGGGCTAATTTCTCCGCGGATCATCACGATCTCGCCAAATCTCTCATATGGGCGTTTCATTTTGGATTGGGGCGAGGCAGGGATGGATTGCGGGATGATATGGAGATGATCAATAGGCGGAAGGGGGCAAATGATCTTTTCTTCATCGATTCCTCATCTCCCCCCGCACCACACCAAGTCACACTACTTCCCAGACTCCGCTGCCCATCAAATACTATATTTCCTCCAGGTTCTCATAGGTTTTGGTTGGTGTGTTTTGATCTGATGTAACCTGATTTTTTGAATTAAAGGGACCTTAAAGACAAAGATCAAATTCGAGCTCCATATCCTATGCATTAAACTTTTACTTCTCTTATTTTCGCACGTGAGTTAAAAAGAATTAAATAGAAAGCACGCTTATATCGTGAGTGAAAAAATCCATCTAAAAAATTCGCAGCGTTCTAGGAATTTAATTTAATTTGGGACTTTAATAAAAACTATTAGATTTAATGCTAGCAAACTCGTCATTTTCTGATAGGAATTTTGTAGAATTCAATGCGATCCGACGACCAAATGTTGAGATACAGGGTCTTTTTCTGCAGCAACCTAAGAATTTTAGGAACTTTTATGAATTTAGCGTTAGACCCGAATTTTTATCACACTTTGCAATCGATGTTGCTATAATAGATCTTGGGTTGAGAAACTTAAACTTTTAACGTATTTATGTTTTTCCGTGCCACGAATGGTTAGGCATTTTCTATAAAACCTACAGTAGGTAATGGCAACAGTTAAAATAAAAATTTTCTTGATAAGTTAATTCTCCACAAACCGTTGCCATTCCAATCTATTTCTATAAAACTTTATTTTAATTCCATTTTGACCGTTTTCTATCAAACTTCCAGTATCAGCTCCCCCACACGCCGGTCGTGTTATGGATGTGGGTCTAGGCCTGGGCCCTCCCCGAGGGCCCTTGGGCTACGAACCTGACGACGGCCTTCCACAAGCAGATCCACTACCGGACGGATGGGTCGAGCACCGGCTGCAGGTCGACCGAAAGCGTTTGGAAGCGATGATCACTGGTATTTTAGAATTTTACAGCCCTTTCGAGGACACTTTAGGCAACCCCCTCCACGGAACCGGCCTATACCTTCAAAATGCTGACGAATTTTTCCGGAAGGTTCAAGAAATGTCGGAGGCTGTAGTCTGCTGGCCGTCAAAGCTGAAGATTGGGGCAAAGACCAAGAAAGGTAAGCCCAAACTAGAAAAATGACTTGTTTTAGACCCATTCGTGAAGATTCTCGGCCTTCCACACCAGGTGGAGGTAGCTGCTCAGTTGATAGCCGCCAAGCTACAAGTGAAGGTAAGGAGCTTACCCCTACTCTAAAGCCTATACCTAACCCAAATCTCAAAATTCCCTCGTATTTCAGAGAGATCGTGTAACGCTGAAAATGGAAATCGTCCACTCGGCCCATTCGCATATTATTGGAAAGGGCGGAAGGGGTAGTCAGACGGTGATGAGGCATACCGGCTGTCATGTACATTTTCCGGATGGGAACAAGTACAGGTAGGTTTTATATAAATTTATGAATCAACAAAAAATTACACAACAACGAATTTCCAGTTAATACTTGTTTATTTCAGCGAAGACCTAACAAAAAGCGACCAGGTTTCGATCGCGGGTCCCGCGGCGCAAGTCGAGCAAGCGAGACGATTGCTGAGGGTAAGCGAAACTGATTGTTAAGCCGCTAAGTCCCAGTTTTAACATGGCACAGTTTTGTTGTAATCTAATATTGAGGTTTATTTAATATCAAGCCAAAAGTTTCAATTTAATGCTACAAAAATCGCTCACGTATTAACAACTCGTTAGAAAACGCAATTTTTGTTAAATCAGCAGTTTTTTCTGTCCAAAATGCGTTGATATAGTCCAATTCTAAATCTTTGTCGAGTTCGACAGGGTATCAAGTTTATTAAAGTTACTATAAAAACTCCCCCATGTTTTCAGGACCTCTGCCCAGTCATCATCCAACTCGAGGTCCCCTACCTGGCTGCCCATCCCCCAATGTTCCCCCCGGTCAGCCCGACCATAAATATAATGTGGAAAAAGGTGTGCGTTGCCACTTAAATAATATGGATCGACAGATATCAGATTGTCTACTGACTTGCACGCTGCGAGGCTGCGCCGGGAATGAGGCGGATTTTCAAGGGGCTCTTGACTCACTGCTACAGATGCTACACCTTCCGGTAAGTATGTACTAGCTAGGTATCGGTAATTGCATGCTATTTTAGGTAGATCTGTACGTTAGTTGTCGAGTGATCGTCGAGATTCGGCCTGTCGCTTTGAAGGCGCTTTACAGCCCGGGTAATATGTCGAGGTTAGTTCTTAAGGGTGCTCAAAAATGAGTTGATCAAACCGAAAAGTATAGCAAGCTACGTATTACATGTTTTTTTGTACTGACCTCGTAACTCGCAGCTTTTTAAATGATTTATTGATAACGACATTCAGCTTACGCGGTGCTATTCAGGTCCCTAACTGTTTTCTAAGAAATGAGGGTTGGTGAGTGATTTTGGATGGAATCGTGGTCAATTTCAATAATTCTTAAAAGCAGGGTTAAACCATCGGCTTGCTGATACAAGCAAAATTTTATATTCGTTTTAAAACACCGTTTTTCTGCACTTTTATCGGCTTTATGAAAGAAAAGGGTGGCGTTTGCAAGGTTTCGTAGGAAATGATGTACGGCCTCTTGTGACCTTCGTAGTGGGACCACGAAAAATTTTACTGGATGTTCAACATCCGTCCTCTATTTTGTTTTGCCTTGTAGAACATGGATCAATCCATTCATCTTTTTTGTTCGTAGTACATGGCATTTTCAGAATGCCCAACCTAGCATTGGGCGCTACGCCGGAACATGTATTCGTAGAGATGAGTAGGGACTTGCTTCTGATCATCCCAAAAATCCAATCATAATGGCTATTTGTCATCCTGCCATTATTGTGCTTGGCTTTAAAGAAGTGAGACTCGTCAACTTCGACGATTTTTCCCACCTGGCCTGCCTCAGGGAACGTACGAAGTTACCAGTCCGAACACCCATTCGTAGTGGTCATACGACCCCTGTTATGTTTAGCTTTGAAAAAATGGCTCTCATCGATTTCGACGATCTTCCCAGGTCCGCTGAGCTTATCATTTTTCAGGGAATTGAACACCCAATCTTTGGCCAATTTTCCCGGGGCTCGCATTTTTTCTACGGTGCTGTCGGCTTTTTTCTTTTCGATATTTCCGAACATCCGCGCTGGATGACGTTTAGCCTTGAAGAAATACGATTCGTCGAATGTCTCGAATCGCCTAAAATTCTCACCAAAAATCCGGCGCGTCCAGGAACCAGAAACGACATATTTGTCGGCCATGGCTATCCCAGCCGCCATTTTATTGACCATTCCAAATACCCATGGTAATGCTTTTCTAGCAGCTTTCAGCTTTTCCAGCTTTGCCTCAACGTCCCAGCCATTATCTGGCGACGGTGCCCTCATGACGGGGCAAAAGCCTTCGCCCCCACCTTTCGCTCCACGTAGCGATTGGCTGCCTCTCAGCACCGCTTACAGCGGTCTCTGCAACGTTTAGTGCTGCTCTATCATGCACACACCAAAAATGATGCAAACTAAGCTATCTTGCGCCCTAACGCTTTATCCACGTTCTTTACCTACTTTACGCCTCGTTCCTTAATTATCTGCAATGGCCCGTTCTGCTGGTCGCCCCCTGGTCTCAGATGATGGGATACGCCTTGGCCATGAGGACCAGCAATTGCTGGAAGATCTTCTTCTTGTCCAGAGCCAGGCGGAACGTTTATTGCGCAATATGGGGTGGCAAGTTTTTCTACGTGGTGCCACTAAGTCCTCGAGTAGCCGTCTTCATAGCTTCCCAGGTGACCTCAATAAACTGGGTATGTACCCCGAATCGTTGGGGTCCACGAGGTGGAGCTTGTGGTTGACCCATTGATGTTGCTGCTGTTGCAGCATCTGCTGTTGCAGATGCTGGATGCCACACTACGTCGCCGCCCAGCCATCTGAGATGGCTTTGGTGCCGGGGGCGATGTTGGCCTGGAACAGCGGCAAGAGCGTGGCGGCACCCCGGTTCTGGACCGGGAATATGCGGTTGGTGCCTCGCCCAATGTTAAGTTAAGGCAAATAGCTCAGGTGCGTTTCGTTTTTTAAAAAACGAACAAAACTCTCGGATTTTTAAAAGACCACGACTCCATCGAAATCACCTATCATGCCCAGATTTCAAATAAAAAAAGCCCGAAACCCGAATAAGAAACGCTTACGCAATGAAAAGTGTCTGGTTCGGCGGAGGCTTTGGCTGCTGGAGAAACGTGTGGTCGTTGTGGAGCGCGTGGTGGTTTATGGGGCAGTTGCTGGAAAATTTGACTTTGAACAACCAAGAAACCAGATGCCGACAATGCTTTCAGAAATTGGAACAACTCGAGTTTTTTTGCCCTAATAATACACGGACGGAACTCTGGAGCGTAACGTTCTCAAAAGCGCAAATACGAGGCGCTCCGGCAAATACTGTTGCTTTCTTGCGCTCATTCGCCTAGCTAGAATTTTCTGCATTCTCTCCAAAAAAGTTTGGAAAAAATCTCAAAAAAAAAGACAAAAACTCAATCTAATTTTCTTAGTAGCATACAGCCACGGTGGTGTTTGGCTCGGAAAAAGTAGCTTTCATCGATCTCGACCCGCCTTTGGCGGTTTCTATAATAAATTGTTAGAAGGATAGGAGAAAGAATATCTTAAGGAGGCTGGTTAAAAAAGACCAGAAAAGCGCAACTTACTTTGACCCGGTAAACCAGGAGTTTTCCAGAAAGCCTTTCTGCATGTTAGCTGCCGTGATTTCCGGGAGGTTCAGACTTTCCGCATAGAATTTAGACGCGACAAGCGCATAAACTAGACCCACCCGCAGGCGGAACTCCGCCCTCGATCAATTTTGTCTGCTCGTTCCCACGGACGTTTCGGAGGGTCCTTTCTCGGGGGGCCACACACGCTTGCACTCTTAGCCTGGCTCGCGGCCACTATCTTTATTTGCCTCTCTCTCCCCCGGTTGCAAAGAGTAGCCCAGCGGAACCCGGGGGTCAACGAAAGGGGCAGAGCGAGAAAGGCTTTCCAGGGCGTAATCGGTTGGCTTGTGGGGTTTTTCGAACTGAAGAAAAGTGTCGAGAGAAATTGAAAATATAAAACGTCGAAAATCTCAGATGAAAATGACGAAAAACGGAACAGAAAACCCAGACCAAAAGAACACAAAATCAATTCCAAGCCTCTCAATCTCGTCACTGGTTGTAAAATGACCATTATTCGAATAACCTGCGCGTTCCGACACCTTTAGAAGCCCTTTTTACAGGCTTGAGAAGCTATGCAAGGCATGGAACGTGCAGCTCGACTTCCCGCCAGGCGGCGCCCAACCCGTGCAACATCTCCAATTCAGCGGCAGCATCGCGGCCATTTTGAGGGCCAGAAAGTTTGTGATGGTGCGCAGGTTTTTTGGCTGATTGAGGCTAAAGGGACGCTCGCTTTAAGAGCCTCAAATTTTTAGGGAACCCTGCCAGTGTGTCTTCAATTCGAACAATCCCCAGTAACCTCAGCGCTAGACTACACGGCTATTGAAGCCTGTCACGCTGTCAGCATTCAAGCAAAGTCGAGGCTCGGCCAGGGCGGCGAGCAGGTGGTACGTTGACTTTCTGGAAGCTTAATAAGACGCTTAGTATACCTGTACATCGTCGGTAATTTTAGAACTTCTCGATCCGCGCCGCCGAAGAGCAAATGGTCAACGTCCTGCGGGCCAGGCAACGGATTTTGGGCCAAGAGCAGAGCGAGACGATCGATGATGACTATGATTTTATGAAGATTACCCAGAATTCCGGTAAATTATTGTGGGGAAAAATGATCTACGATTTTTAGACCCGATTGCGCCATTTTCGCGCTCACTCGTTGGGCGCGGGAATAATTCGGAGGAGTCGACTAGGGTAAATTTTTGTATAGTTTTTGATAAATGGAAAGAGAATGTAAAGAGCGAAGGAGAAAGTAGGAGGTCGAGAGAGAGAGAGAGATCAAGAAAAATATTTCTTTAGGATGCTCCCCTCTCACCGGATCCGGAAAATTCTCCCATTGCCCATTCACTTTTGACCGGCGCGAAGCACATCAATGGAGATTCGTGAGTTTTCGTGGAATAGTGACTTCTGCGTTCCTTTAAGCCTTATTTTGTAACCTTAAGAATATTTAGTGTAAAATTTAAGTTATTTTTAGACAACTCTGGTCTGGTCAGCCCTCAGCCCGTCGTGCCTCGAGGGAGCAGATGCTTTTCAAGGCTCACCAAGGTAAAAAAAATTGTTAAACGGGGTTCACATGGGGAGAAAGTTAGAGAGAGAGAGAGAGAGAGAGAGAGAGAGAGAGAGAGAAATATAAAGGGAAAATAGAATTTTATCTAGCTTTTTCAGCAATTTCCGACACGATCGGTACTTCCACCCGCTATCCGACAGATCTTTGGGCGGGCTACGGCTTCTCGAACTCGTTGCCTACAGACCTTCTGAAGGGCATGATCGACCTAAAAATGGCAGCCGGAGCTGATGGCGCAAATGGCCATATGGTAATCATGTTTCAAAAATTAGAATGGACATGGATGGCTTGTCCGCTGCAACTCAATTCCTTTAGGCCCCGGGCACTTCGATCAAAGGGCTGGCGGCGGTGAGGGAAGAAGAGGAGGACTCCTCGTTGTCGGCTTCCTCTTCCTCTCTATCGAACACGTTCAGCACCCGCGTTTTCCAGAAGAAACAGAAGTTGCCAGGTCAGGCAAGAGAGCGATAGAGGGAGAGGGAGAGAGAGGGGGAGAGAGATAGTGAGAGCGAGGGAGGGAGAGAGAGAGCGTTTAGTAGATGAACCAATCATTTTCAGCCTTCTCCGCGTCGACGTCCATTTTCGAGTCTCCACTTGGTGCATCAGAAAGTGCTTGGGATGTCTCGCTATTTACCGAACCGGCGATGGTGCTTGCACAACTCGGTCTCGGCGAGTACACCGCCAATTTGAGAGAGCAGGAGGTGCGCTACGATGCATATCTTAACCCTACATATCAACTTTAAGATTGACATGGACGCTTTTCTACTCCTTGATGAGGCCGCGCTGCGAGACATCGGTGTCGCCACCGTCGGCGCGAGGAAGAAAATCCATCACGCGATCCTTAGTAAGATCTCGAGGTTCTACAGTAATTTTTCTGCTTTCTAGAACTTCGCGACTCCGCCAAGGCGCAGGGCTACTCGCTGTGAGAACGGACCCACTTTTTGTTGCTATTCTTGCATTTTTATTCAATTTTTTAACTTTTTTTTTGTCTTCCACTCACCTCATTTGCCATGACGCACACCCCCAAAAAATTTCTTGCCTATCCCAAAAAGCCAGCCGAAATCATTATGGGTACCCCACGACCGCTCGGTGCCTATGACATCATACTCTATTTTGCATTTCTTGAATTTCCTCTTCACTTATTCCGGTGCTATTTTGGAGCAGAGACAAGGAGAATTTATAATAAAGTCGTTGACGACGAAAACACACAGGGAAGCTTAGACTTTTTGATATTTTTTGTTTGCCCATGTCGAGCCGTCGGTTCCGCCCTCCTCACCACTGGCCAGATAAAATCTCTGGTCTTTGAGACGTTCGCGTGCAGCAGGAAATGGGTGGAAAATAATGGGGGAGAGGACACTTTAATGTTTGAGCATTTGAAAGCTTTTTGAAGAGGCGCTTTGAAAGCGCTAATTTTGATGTCAACTGGCCTAATTCGAACTTAAGCGTAATCTAAGCTTAAGCCTAAGCCCACGCCTATTCCTAAGCCTAAGCCAAGCTTTAGCCAAGCGTAAACCTGAACCTAAGCCAAAACTAAGCCTAATCCTTAAACCAAGAAGCCAAGCGAAGTCGAAGCCAACCGAAGCCAACCTAAATCTAAGCCCACGCCTGCGCCTACTAGCACTCAATTAATATAAGGCAGAATTCACGGCTACAAACTTCTCAAGGTTCGTAAAGTAGGTAAGTAAAGTAAGGTGACCTAATCAAGGCAAAAAATCTCCTATGATTTCACAAAACAGCCCGCTGTTTTTGGTATTATCACCGACAGCCGACCATTAACTACACACTTTAAAGGGTTTTCCTGCGCGAAAACCTATTAAAATTAAGGCTAGCCAGTTACCCGTTACCCACTTTCAAACAGGCGGGCCCGGGCCCCCCGGCGATTTTGTACTTTGTAGCCCCGGGGGGTGGTATTGTTGAGCCCCGGGCCCCCGACCCGTCGAGATTTGCATAAATCGGCCGGCCAGCGAGGGAGGGACTATATTTCACAATGGGTCTGTACTTTATAACCCCCGCCTAGACTCGCCTAGGCCCGCTGCAAAATTTGGAAAAGTAAGTTCCGGCTTTGCCCGTTTTTTTGCGGGGCAACGATAATCGCCCCCCGAAATGTTCCGATGTCAGTCTCGATTTTTCACCGTTTCCAGGGCTGACCAATTTACGGGTTTGCAACCCCCTCGATATAGAACGGCATCAAAGAACGAACACGAAAAAGGATTGGATATTTTGTAGTTGAGGAAGAGATTTTAGTCGGAAAATTATACTGTTTTTAGAATTTAGCCTTTTTTATTTTGCTTTGTTGTTATTTTTCAAGGTTTTTTTAGAATATAATCTAGCCAAAAAATTCTAATAAAAATAAATGTGAATTAATGATACGTAACGATTTTTCGAATTTTTTGGAAAACTTATTTTTTGGAAATTTTGTATTTTTGGGGTTTTAATTTGATACGCGCTGACTATTACAAATCTTCTATTCCTTACAATTTATATAAACGAAATACTTATGCTATAATGCTTTATAAAATTTCTCCGATGTAAACATGCATTTTTATTTTTTTCAAAAGCAATTCCGCCTCGATATTTGTAATTCCCAAGCCAGAATTTTATCAATTTTGCACTTTTTCGAGCCCCAACGAAAAAGCCGATCTTTGCATCCGTTTTCTCTCCGTCTAACCTCCGCAAGTAGTAATTAATTACAAACCACCTGAAGCCCGAAATTACTAGTTTATCAGCCAGGATTCCTATGGCAACGCCAGGGGGCAAGATGGCAATTTGGGGGTCGTCTGGGGGTTTGAAAGTTGCGTTTTGCTCGGGTTTTCTTCTCAAAAAATCGTACTGTAGCCTTACTGTACTATTTATTAAAATTAAATCTTGTTGAAATACATAAATTGAACTAAGATAAAAAAAGTTAAAAAATTAATTTTTGTGTACGAATAACTAGGGCCCATAATTTTTGTTTGAAAAAGACATTTTTAAGCTCCTTCTGTACTTCTATTAAGAAACAGCCGGTCATATCCCAAAATATTTAGGTTAAGCTGTTTTAATCGCTTTATTTTTTTAAGGTGATGAGCAGCGGCTCGCCGCTATGGAGCCTGGGGTCGATCCGGCTGCGCGTCGCGCTCCTCATCCTCGCCGCCCTCTCCATCGAGGGGTTGATGAGGAGCAACCTCAACATGGTATTTCGCTGCCCCTTTAAAACGACAAAATCGGCTTCAGGCCATGGTCTGCATGTTGAACTCGACGGTGTTGGCGCAGGAGCGGGCGCAGAAGGTGGGCGACGGTTTTTTCGGGTTTTTAAGGCATCCGGAAGTGAAGGAAGATCTGTAGGGCAGGCTAGCAGAGATCCCTCAGAGAGCCTATGTCAAAAATCCTATGCCAAAATCTAGTTTTTAACTTTAAAGGGACTAGTAACTTTCGGAAAACATTACTGTTAGGGTTAACGGGTAACTAGCAAACACCTCTCGTTAGTATAATTTTTAAGAAAACTTTAAAAACGCTTAAAAACTTGTCAAACCCTGAAATTCAGTTCATCATGATCGGCAACGTGAGCCACCAAGTTGACGACTGCCCAATTCTGGAGATTGGAAACCGGAAACCGATGGAACATGTGAGTCGGGAAGTAGCGAAAAGGGTTTAGGAAAAAGGGCATAATCCTAAGCTTAAGCCTAAGCCTTACTCCCGCTACACCCCCCCCGCTAGCAGTCCAGTACCCGTAAAGCTACCATAGTCTTTTAGCGCGGCACCTTTGACTGGAGCTCCCAGGAGCGCGCCGTCCTCTTTGCCATGTTCTACGTAGGTGGCTTGGTGGCCGCGCTAACCACCGAGCCGCTCACTAGGAGGTCCGTTTCAGGGAGGGTGACGGCAGGATTTTCTACCTTTCTTCAGGTACGGCCCGAAAACCGTGGTGATGTGGGGGGCGTTGGTGAACGTGGTCGGCACGTTCGCCACTCCGCCGACGGCCGTCCATTTCGGGGCAATCCCGCTGTTTGTCGTCCGATTTGTTATGGGATTTGGGCAGGTGAGAAGGTCTGGCGAATTCAGACGGTATCTAGGGTGTACTGTATCCGTGTATGGCCGTCCTCGTAGCGCATTGGTTTCCGGCTGGGGAGAAGAGCACCGCTGTGGCTATTACAACTACTGGAAATCAGGTATGGTAATTTGTCTCCAGCGGTTTCTTGCTCTCTCAGTCTCTCTCTCTCTCTTGCTCTCTCTCTCGCTCGCTCCCTCTCTCTCTCTCTCTCTCTCTCTCTCTCTCGTTCTATCGCTCAAATCCAGGTGTCCGTCGTAGTTGCCCTATTCCTGACCGCCGAACTCTGCCAGCTGCCGTGGATGGACGGGTGGCCGTTCGCTTTCCATCTCTACGGTACCGTGGTCTGTACACCTTTTAGAATCCGTTTTTTAGGTGTAATCGGCGCTCTGTTCTGCGCCTCTTGGTGGTGGGGCGTCAGCGACCATCCGTCCACCAATCCCTACATTTCCGCTGTGGAAAAGGCCCACATCGATGAGGGACGGAAGAGCAATCCGCATACGGTATGCGCTCCTTTTTCTCTCTCGCTCTCTCTCTCTCTCTCTCTCTAATCTCTCTACCACCTGCTTCAGGAGAAGCCGCGCTGGGGAGTGCTGCTGAAATCGCCGCTAATCTGGTCTCTGGCCGCCTGCTCGTTGTGTCATAATTTTATTACCGTCGGCACCGTCACCTATTTGCCGCTCTACTACCGTACCGTGCTGAATATGAGCTTGACCTCGGTGGGATATCGCTCCCGAATTAACCGCCGTCATTTTTGCAGAATGGAATCTTCTCGGCTTTGCCGTTTGTTGCGCAGTTTTTTTCGAAGGTGAGTTCAAGGAGAGAGAGAGAGAGAGAGAGAGAGAGAGAGAGAAAAAGAGAGAGAGAAAGGCAGCGAAAACGTTCGTTCCAGGTAGCATTCGCCTCCTTCGCCGACGAGGCCAAGAAGCGCAAGTGGATGAGCATCACCGCAGCCACAAAAATATGCAATTCCATGGGTAAGCTACAGTAGACGTTGGGGAGCCACAATCTCTCAGCCTCATTCGGCATCGGCTTCTGCTTCCTGGGTCTCTGCTTTTTCGACTGTCAACTCCGAGGTTGGGCCATTGCTGCGGTTTTTGGGGCCATGATTTTCGTGAGCGGCTACGTGCCCGGGTACAATACAAGGTATGGAGGTGTCTTAATCCCTGAAATCCTAATTTTAAGCGTGGTTTGCGTGGCCCCCTCGCAGACGGCGGCCATCGCGTCGTTTACGCGGTTCTGGGGCCAGGTCGGCTCCTCGGTGGCTCCGTATATGATTGGAGCGCTGGCAAAAACGGTAATTTTTTGACATCAAGGGCGGAGAGAGAGAGAGAGAGAGAGAGAATGGGAGAGAGAGAAGGAGAAAGAGAGTGCAAGGGAGGGAGAGAAAATACGTGGATTTCCAGGGTACCCTAGACGAGTGGAAACACGTCTTTGCCACCATCGTCTTTCTCTGCTTCTCATCCGGCATTTTCTTCCAGGTGATCACAAAAAAAAATTGAAATAATTTAAATTTAAATGGAAGAATAACGTGCATGTTGTACCAAAGTATTAAAAATGCAAAATTCGGCGTTTGGCGTGATCTATGAAATTATGCAAATTTCCCAGATCGTCGGCTCGGCCTCGATCCAGGACTGGGACACTTCCGCCCAGTGCACCGAGATGAAGCTCATCGAGGCCAAGCCGGAACCGGAAAAGGTGGCGGAACCCCAGAATCCGGAAGAAGTTCCACTGGATGACCCCAAGCTACAAAGTACAACCTAGTTTTTATGCTAATTTTCATGTTTTTTTGCGCAACCCAAGTTTTCGATTCTCAAGATTGCAAATTTATCCTGGTTTTAGGCATATTTTTGTGTACATATCAAAATCGGCTTCCTCACAATTTAATCTCTAATTTGCATAACATAGAAGTCTCCCAGTCCCATACCAAAAAACCTTTCCCTGATCTCATATGTTCTCCAAATTTTCGTGTGATTCTCGTTTTATCGATTCGACGCGGAATAAATCGCATAAAATGAAGGAAACTGGTTTGAAAATACTGATTACGGTACCCGGGGGTGGCGGCAATAATGGAAAAAGATTGTTTTGGTTTGGCAGTATGGAAAAAGACGTTTTGAAGGTGAAAAATCAAAATAAGCATAAATTGAAGAATTTCAACGTCATTTTAAAGGGGCCGGAAAGGCAAAACGGGTGAGAAATTAGTAATTCAGGTTATAGTAAGCCTTTTTAATAATTCTGCAAGTAAAATATGGCTGTTTCACTGCCTTGCAGGTCCCTTTAAAAGCAGGGAAAATGGCACAAAAAAATGCACAATTAAAATGCCGACAACCAAAGTGCCGACATGAAAACATCGACAACCACGATTCGGAAATGAGAACGGGTAAAAACGGCCTTTTTGGCTGATGGTCGCTTTCGGTTTTTTGTCGGCATTTTTGGGCCGTCGGCGTTTTTCTTGTCGGCATTTTGCCTCGAATTTCCTTAAAACCAACGAAAAACGTCAGCCACAAATACGCCTAAATCCACGCAGCCGAGGGGGCCTTATACAGCGATGTCTTTTGGTGGAATAATAGAGAGGGCAGAGAGCCGGCATGGCGCACAGATGGCGTCGAGATTTTCGACGTCTGCGAGGAGGTCATCATCGAGCCGCACGAGGAGCAACGGTGCGGGCCAGAGTCGGTGGAGCTGCTTCTGAAGATGTCGGGTTAAAGGGGCAGGAGAGACGAATCACGCCTAAACCAGGCTCAAATCCAGCCCAGACCAAAGCCAAGCAAGTCAAGCAAGTCAAGCAAAGCAAGCTAAGCTTAAGCCTAAGCCTAAACTAAAACCTAAGCCTAATAAGCCTAAGCTTAAAATAAAGCCTAAGCCTAATAAGCCTAAACCAAGCCTAAGCCTAAGCTTAATCCCAAGCCTAAGCCTAAGCCTAAGCCTAAGCCTAAGCACAAGGCTAAGCCTGAGCTTAAGCCTGAGCGTCAGTTCATGAGCTAAAAGTCGCCCCTCACCTCAACCGCTTGAATCGCCGAAACTTCTCGAGGAAGCTGATGTGGAGGAGCATCACGACTTAGAGGAATTTGAATAATAATCGAATCGAAAATTTTTTTAGACGAGTTCAGGCGGTCAAGGTGCACCTAGAATTTCCCGAGAAAGAAATTTGGGTCGCGTCTGGTCCAGCCAAATGGCTTGTTTTCGGTCCCATGCGCCAGCTTGGGGCTCCTGATCGGATTCTTATCGGCATCCGGGGTCGCCCACAGCTTTCCCCGGGGCTCAAATCCGCTTTTTTGCATCTGGAAGGGGATCGAATTAGTATTGACTTGGCTGAACCATTGAAATATTAGATTTGGAGAAGAGAGAAAGAGAGAGAGAGAGAGAGAGAGAGGGAGAAAGAGAGAGAGCGCGCGAGGGAATGAGAGAGAACGAGAGAGAAGGAGAGAGAGTGAGGGAACAAAATTGATAATTTATAAATTTCATGATACCTACGCCAAAAAGATTTTGTAAGTTTTGAAAATTTTTGAAGTTTACGATAATATTCCGCGCCGTTTATAGCGTCAAAAGCTTCGAAAATGTTTAAAACCAACAATATTCTATGGCCTTGAAAAACGAAAATTCCAAAAAAACCTGCAAAATGCTCTGCGCACGTATTTAGTAGCGTTTTGTAGCCCGCGAAACGAGGCAAGGGGAGTGCTTTTGGTTTGCCGCGGAGAGGCTAATTTTCCGGGCTAATTTTCCGATTCCCACGCGCACCGGTTCCAGAGCCGTCTACCCAGAATTGAGTCACGTTTTTACACATTTTCTTGTCGAAAAGCGTTTCCTCTCAAATTTTTTTTGATGATAATAATTTTCCAGCCTTCCCGGGCCCTTAAACCCCCGCATTAATAGATTCTAGTCTACCCCCGATGTTTTTGGGGCCAAAAATAAGGCGCTTCTCTCTGATATCATCTGGAAGGCGGCTACGAGACCCAGGAGCCTGCCAAGAGAATAGACGCCTAATTTGCTGGCATTGAAAATTTTTGAAAGGGAAAATCTGGCAGACCAGGAACTGAATAAGACACTGGTCTGCTGGCATCGGGGAATCCTTTGGAATAGGCTTCTCGAGCAGGAAGTCGAAAGGTATGCCCACGTATTAATAAGCTACTTTACCGTTTTCCTAATAAAATTAAATTTAAACTAAGGGATTTATTCTGATTCTAATCACCATTTACCGTAAATAGTTTATTAAAATTAATTAGTAAGATTCATAAAAAATGAACAGTAATTAATGAAAACTTACGATACTTAACTAATTAATTACTTTGAAAGTATAGCAATTTCGTTTCCGCTTTTTAATTTGTCTTTTTATTGTTAATTCCGAAGAATCTAAATACGTGTTTTGTTTTGTATTGTATACAAGTGTTGTTCAAATAATTAAAATGGGCTTAAATGCGCCATTAAAGCCGGTTTTTAAAGGCAAAACTTATGACACTAAAATTTACAGCCATGAGCGCCTTACTCTTCGCAAGTATTCTGCTACTAACCCACAGCTTTTCCATCCTAATGCTACTACTGTGCTTCACCCGCGAAATGGAGCGCTATCGGTTCAATTTGCTGCAAATACAGGTCGTGCTGGTATAAGATAAAGCCAAGCCAAGTCCAAGCCCAAGGCTAAGCTAAGCCTAAGCCTAAGCTAAGCCTAGACCAAACCTAAGCCAAGCTTAAAGAAAGCCTAAACCAAGCCTTAGCCTAAGCGTAACTCTAGGCCCTATCACTACTCGTTTCCACCTCGATCCTCTGCACAAATCCCCAAATGACGCGCGTCTACGGAAATGACGATATCGCTGTGTTGATCCAGTTCTCTGGCATCTCCAATAGCCCCCACCTCATCCCGGTGATATTGGTAAGGCTTTAAAAATTACAAAATGCAAATTCATTAGATAGTTCTGGTCTACCTGGGCATCGCTCTCATCTGCGCGCACGTCCATTGCTTCGTATATCGACTTAAGGTACATTTCAGGGGTTACAAGGGGCGTTGAAGGCAACATTAAGCTTTAAGAAGGCCTAAGGGTTCCGCGAAAGCAAATTTATTTATTTTAAAGGCCTACGGTGGGATTTTCGCAATTTCAAGGGGCGTTGAAGCTGTGGAATGCAAATAAGTTTGGAACTTTCTAGGCGATCGAAGCCGTCTATATCGACGTACCATTCGAAAACATCTGGAGCCAGCTGGCTATCCTCCATGGGCTGATCGTCATCCCGTTGCTTGCCGTACTCTTTGACGTGCTTCGGTTTTCCTCAATTGAGCAAGACGTGCTGGGTGGTAAGGCTTTTGGCTAAACTCAGCATTTCCATTACTTTCCGATACGTTTAAGTCCTATATCTATCCCGAATTGTCTGCGAAATTCACCGTTATTTCTTAAGTTTTGCTGTTGTCTAGATGATACCTTATTACAGCCCTTCCCCTACCCCTCCCCATCGTGTCCCTCGTCGCTCTCGCCGGTCTGCTCGGCTTCTACCTGTTGCTCATCATGCTCGTGCTCTATAAGCTCACCCGAGCCCTGGCCGACCCAAAAATGATCGACCACAAATTCTTCTCCCACCACCGGCGGGCCATCATTGAGTTGTTGCTCATGGTAGGTGAACCTGTTGAAGTTGACGGCTTTTTCAAGAGACCGTGGCAGGAGGAGTTTAGCCTGGCTTCCTTTAAATGAAAGCAAGGGCCTTATCATGGATCTTTTGGTCTAGAGATTGCCTCTAAGCGCCTCAGCGAGGCGTTCAGGCTCGTGTGTTGAACGCCTTGCTGACGCTGGCGTAACCTTACCAATGGTTTAACCAGATTTTATTAATTATTAGTGTATTCTAGGTTTCCGTATTCTAAACAACTCCTAAACGTTCAGTTGCGTCCAAAAACTGTTGACGATAATTCGTTTTTTTTTAGTTCTTCTACCCGGTACTCCTCGCCACCGCCCTCACCAACTTTCACCATGTTTACCCTGTTTTTGGTAGGTGAAATATAGACACTTCATTAAGCAAATCTTAGCCTTCTCCGCCCTGCAATGCTGGGTGTTCATCTACTCGGCGCTGCTCTCACTTTCGGTCCCCTTCATTCACAAGTAAAAAAAATTGAAAATGGTCACAAAGAAACTTTTATTTAGAGCTTACCGGAAGAAGATCTTCGCATTCGCGATGATGCCTGTTTATCACTTTTTTCCGGAGTTGCAAAGGGTAGGTGATGGGGAAGTGGTCAGAGAGCACTCTAGCTCTCTCTCTCTCTATCTCTCGCTCTCACTTTCTCTCTCGATCTCTATTTAACCGGAATTTTCGACTTTAGCGGCGCCGCTCAGCCATCCAGGAGATGCTCCGGCAGACAATGGTCAACATGAGACCGATGGTGCAGCTCAGCTCGGGTCCTGAAATTTCCCATGCGGCCATCGAACGCGTGAAACGATTCGACAAAGGGAACAAAATCCATAGCGAGACGACCAGTGTTGTTTGTTAGCAGCGTAGTGTTTGAATGTATGCCGGATCGAAAATTTAATTTTGTTTTATTTGATTGTATTTGAAAATTTTTGAAAAGCATGAGTAGCGTGGGCGAGAGATAAAGAGAGATAGAAAGAGAGAGATAGTGAGGGCGTGATATGGAGACCGGGAGAAAGAGGGAGAGAGAGCGAGAGTGAGCGTAAGAGAGCGAGAGAGCGTTAGAGCGAGCGAGAGAGAGTTAGAGAGAGAGAACGAGATAGAGAGGGCGAGATATAGAAAGCGTGAGAAAGAGCGAGAGAGCGGGAGTGAGTGTGATCTAGAGAGCGTGAGAGAGAGCTGAATTTTGTCATATTTTTCTCTCGATAAATTCCATTTATTTGCACACATTTTTGCGTTTAATGCACATTTTGTTGAGAGTGAGAGACATAGAGAAACAGAGCGAGAGGCCAGTGAAATTTTGCACAACTCGAAAATGCAAAATTCAAACATGCTACAAGACACTACCCACAAATTACGGCAAGCGACAGGAGGGGGCAGGCAAGCACAGACACTTGGGGAAACACTAAAAATCGCACTGAATCTAGAATTAAATTATCATAATATCTTACAAAAAAGTATTGAGGTTTCTGCGGGCTGTGGAGATTGCGGGTGAATCGACGGACGGGCGGCAAAGTTCGGCGAAAAATCGGGAACATTCAAATCATTTTGATTCCAGAAGGCAAATGGGTGAATCGATTGGGGAAATTGGCAATTATAAATATACAAAAAAAAATCAAAAAATTAGCATAAATGCAAATGAGGCGAGGCGATGGGCGGGGCGCAAGTGAAAGTGTTTTGGGCTCGAATGTATGATCGGGAAAAACATTTTAGTAAAAAGGGTGATAGGAAAAAAATTCAATCTGATTTTTTCTGGTGTTTGGATTCTAATTTTAGTGATTTTCAGCGTGGATAGGCGCGGGGCGTAGTCGGAAACAATTATCGCATTTAATACGGTTTGTTTTCTACGGTATATGCCAATTACGATTTTTGGTCCTTTTTCTGGCCCCAAAAAACTGCTTACAGTAATCCAGATGTAAAGATTTTGCATTTTTCCACCATAATCCTGGAATTCCTATTTTAGCAAATCACCAGGAAAGCTCAGATTTCCTTCCGTAACCTAGAAACGAAATAGATCATTTTTAGGGATACGGTAGCTAGGGTGAAAATTAGACTACAAAAGACAATACGAGGGGGTAAAGCCATGGTTTCTATCGGGCTGCACACGACTATATAATGGCGATTCTGGCATGCGAATTGCACAGAGAGAGAGAGAAAGAAAGAGAGAGAGAGAGAGAGAGAGAGAGAGAGAGAGAGAGAAAGACAGAGAGAGAGAGAGAGGAAGAGAGAGAAAGACGATGCTCAAATAGCAATTTGGGTCCTGCTCTCCGGGGTGTCGGTCGCGCACTTCTGGAGTTGATCGTGGAGGGCGTTGAGGACGACTTTCTCGTCTTCCGACACCTCGAGGAGACCGGATTCTGGATGCTCGCGAAGCCACAGGTTGATTTGCTGAAAAAAAAGGAAAATTACTCTTGGTTTCGGGAACCATAAAGTAAAATTGAACGCAACTCTCTCTCCCCCTCTCTCGCTCTCTCTCACTCTCCTTCTCCCTCTCTCATTTTCTCTCTCCCTCTCGCTCGCGCTCTCTCACCTCAACGTTGTTCGCTACAAACGCGACATCTTGCTGAACGTTGGGCCCTGAGTGAGGGTCGGATGGTCGTGGAGGGTGGGAGGTGGGTAGTGATACGGAATGGAAGACGAGGGATAGCGCTCGACATCGTTGGAGTGCTGTCAGAAGCGAAGGGTCGGCCGTCGCTTGGAGGACGTTCTAAAGATATCAAATCCTACGTCAAGCTCGAGCTCAAGCTTAGGCTTACAAGGAGACGTTTTTGAGTGTCGTCGGGACTTCGGCACGGGACCAAGCCTACCTTATGCAGAATTTTATGCTGATTCCGAATATGTTAACCGTTTTTGCGGAATAGCCATTCCTCGAAAGTTACGAACGATTTAAACCTCAAAACAGCCCAAAATCGGCTACTTTCGATAGTCATAAAAGGCTTCGGAATAGGTCTGAGACAAAACTTGATAGTGCATCTTGTTCAGAAAAAATTCTCTATAAAATAAGCTACTTAACTCAAAATGCTGAATTTTGAAAATTTTGTAAAATTGTGGACCTCCCAATTTATCAAATTTTTCCAACTTTTCAATGATTTTGCAAAAGATAGTACATTTTATAGAGAATTTTTTTCTGAACAAGATGTACTATCTGGTTTTGTCTAAAACCTATTTTGAAGCCTTTTATGACTAGCGGAAGTAACCGATTTTGGACCGTTTTGAGGTTTAGATCGTTCATAACTTTCGAGAAATGGCTATTCCGCAAAAACGGTTAGCATATTCGGAATCAGCGTAAAATTCTGCACAAGATAGGCTTGGTCCCGTGCCAAAGTCCCGACGACACTCAAAAACGTCTCCTTGTTAGTCTAACTACCGTACCCCATCTTTAGTCTTTCCATCGTCCACCCGTTCACTCTCGGCACTGCTGGCCGAGTCGCTATCCTCATCTATGCGGATCTGCTCCTCGTCGGCCGCCGGGGTGGTCACGGCCTCTTCTGGAAAATAATGGTTATTGCTCATATCTCTCTCTTCTCTCTCTCTCTCTCTACCTTTTATCGGTCGCGTCTCTTCCTTCAGCGACATATCCAATGGGGAAGTGGCGTGGTGGGGCGGTTGGTTCATACCGGCAAGCCCGCCAAGTGGGTTGTGAGGGCTGAAAATATCAACAATTTTTATGCCTTAAAATTGCCAATTAACGATTGATGATACTTACTTATTAAAAAGGAACTGATGGGCGAGTTCTTGTCGAAGTTGGGTGAAAGTTTGGGGGATGATTTCGGTGTCGAAACGCTCGGATGAGGGGAGGGTATGCATCGGGAAGAGTAACCTGGAATTTAGAGATGAGCGAGAAAGAGAGAGACGAGTGAGCAAGAGAGAGGAAGAAGAGAGAGAGAGAAGAGAGAGAGAGAGAGAGAGAGAGAGAGAGCGATCGTAGGAGAGCCACTTACCTTAACAATCCCCTAAAACCTGGCCGATCGACAATATTTGACGGATGCCCATCCAACAGCAACATCATCGCCACCTGCGAGTTCAGCTTCATCACGTCGATGCTGGGGTTCACGTAGAGCGGGTCGGACTTTGGGGGTTCATCGAATGCCGACGCTTTGCGCACCACCGAGAAAGCGGTGCCGATGGACGGGGTGCAGGGCTTTGTTCGCAGGTCCGTCGCTTCTTCCTGGAATTTGGGAGCTAAAATAAAGAACTGTAATATTATAATTCTAAAACTTGCTTCCTAAGCCGTTTCTGCTAGTGTTTGCAATTTTTGAGAATTTCATATTACGCGAGTTTTGGGATGACGGCTACGCAAACGCTACGCGACCCGCGACGCGTCAGTAACCCAGCGGAAACGCCACGCAACTGCAACGCGGCCGTGGCTCCACCCTAACGCGACCTCTACGTCACCGCACGCGCCCGAAATGCCTTCGCGGCTCCAAGGCAACGCGGCCGTAACGCGCTCGTAAAACACGTAGCTGAAACGCAACCGCAACATGGCCGGAACGTGACCGCTACGCAACGCTAAGGGATCGCAACGCACCCTCAGCGCGTAGCTCAAAAATAAATCTACCGTAATACGACCGCCACCCACACGACCGCAACGTAACCACCACGCGCGAATAGAGCACCTTGAACTGCGAAAACCCACCTCTTCAGCCTCGGTCAACTCAATCTTGGCCGCGACCGGCTTCAACGGCTTTGGCGCTGGCAATCCGGCTGGTGGGAGTATCGGCGATACTGAAATTGGTTTTAAAGGGGCTGGGAAGTGCGTGGTACCTGTATTTGTGAGCGTTTGTAGAGGGTGAAAGGGTGGGGATGCTGTTGTGGAGAGGGATGACGTTGTGTCAGACGCTGATGACATCGATGAGGGCGATTTCTGTTGTAGCACCGAAGTTTGGGGAGAGTCCTTCAGGCCCGGACGTGCCGGTTTTTCATCTAAATTTAGAGGAATTTATGGATAGGGTAACGATTTGATGAGTTTAAATTGTATATAATTTTTATGACCTTGTCGAAAACTTTTTAAATAATTTTGTGAAATATTTTTAAATGAATCAAAAACTTCTATTTTGTCAAATTCTGGTTTTAACTCGGCTTCTCGTTTCTCTTTAAATTTTGTGGTATGGCTAAAACGTTTTTAGCATTTTTGCTTACCAAATTTGATGCTGCTCTGCCGGGCCTCCTGCAGCAGCTGGTATTCGGCAACGTGGCAACTCCGCAAATGTCGAATCATGCCAGTCGTGCTGAAAAAACAATAGTTTACACTTTTAAAGGGACAAGTACACCAAGGAAGCGTATAAATTGCTTTTAATCCATCCAAAGGTCCTTATGCCGTTTTGTTTCAACTTTTCGATAGAAATTGTATTTTTTTTTTGCGTATGCCTTTTTGTAATTAATTTCGTAATTCGTAATTTATAAGACTCCAAAATACAAAATCAAAAATAGGAATTTCCCCGTTATTTTCCTTCAAAGGTTTTGGCGCTCAGCGCACGCAAAAAAAAACGCAAAATTAAAAATTCAAAAATTCGCCGCAGGAACCGCGAGACAGGGACCCGCCCAAGACAATAATCTCGAATTCCGGGTGGTTTGTACAAATAACAACACACACCCAGCCACACATGGGCACTTTCTATAAGCCGCTGGCTGAAGTGAAAGGGGGAGCGGAAATCAAAGGAGAGGGCTAGTGAGGAGGAACCGCTTCGCTTCACCGGTGCTTCCGGATGTCCCGTCGGGAAATATTCATTGTTTTGCCACCGGGGGTTTTTTGGGGTTAGCGATCTGAAGAGAGAGAGAGAAGAGAGAGAGAGAGAGAGAGAGAGAGAGAGAGAAAGAGAGAGAGCGAGAGCGAGAGAGAGCGAGAGAGAGCGAGAGAGAGGGAGACAGGGCGAAAGAGAACGAGAAGACCAGAAAAAGCTTTTTCGGAAAGCTCAGGAAAGACGAGTCCTAAGCTAAAATCAAGCAGGTTTGCTAAGCCAAAGCTAAGTCTAAGCTGAGCTTAAGCTAGGCTTAAGCTAAGCCCAAGCCTAGCCGAAGCGTTCCTAAAAGTCTTCGGACGCCTGATTTCCCGTCCTACAGCTACCGTACCATTCCGAACCCGATTATACCAAATTCCGCTACCTTGCTATGTGCGGACCAATTCGGCAAAAACTGTACAAACCAACCTGCTGTTTGTGGCCTTGATCTTTTTCCGGCAGAGCTGGCACTCGGCGGCTTGTTCCTCGACGGGCAGCTGGTCAAAGTATTTCCACACCTAGAAACAGCTTTTATAGATTTGGATTTGGTGTTTAGAGCTCTGAAATAGTTTCAAAATGACGTTGAAGTGCCTCTACGATACCTTTAAGACTTCCGCATAATTTCAAAGAGTACGATCATGAATTAGAACCCATTACCTTGGCCGTCTTGACACTGCTCCCCCCAACACGGGCCTTCCGAATCGGCGTCATCGACGAGGCCGACTGCTGTTGCAGACAGGCCAGCTGCGATTGGAACTGATTACGAGAGCAAATTATTTCAATCTAGCGCTTTTTGTACCTGCTGCAGGCTGGGCAGCTGCTGCATGAAGGCCGCCGAGAAAAGCGGCTGAAATGAGCCGCCGGAGAGCATTGCCCTGAAAAAATTGGCATATAGGTTTTAAGCGTCGCATAAAAACGACGAGGAAAATTATAGGAAACCTTGAAAACAACCGAAATTAAAAAAATCAAGAGTTTTTAGCGGAAAGATCTAGCAAATCTTGTTAACCGCTTATGGTTTCTTGCTTTCCGGTCCCTTTAAAAATTCAGAATGGGTTGGATTTTTCCCCAATACATTTTGAAAACAATTTGATTCAACAATTGCAACCAAACTTCTGATGAATTCTTGTTTTGCCAGTCCATTTAAATTGTCGGGATCATTCGGATTCGCGAAAATACTGTAATTGAATAAAACCGATACAATTTCTTGTGGACTATTGACTTGCCGGTCCCTTTAAAATGTCAGTATCCCGCGGTTTTCACTACAAATTCTCAAAAATACTATAATTGAATAAAGCCCATATAATTTCTCATGGATTCATGCCTTGCCGGCACCTTTCAAATTTCGGAAATGCAATTTCTGGCTAAACCTCTCGAAAAATCGCAACTACCAAATGAGGCGGCCTGGCCCCGCGGACTCCGCACGCACCCTAATTTGCATATTCGGGTGCCTAGGGTACGGTATTGGTGTAGCAAGGGGGAGAGCAAGGGGCTAACGGTCAGTTAATGGGAGCTGGATCTGGGAGGTGGGGGTCATTTCGGCTGCGCATCACTTTAACGGAACAGGTAGTGTTTCGAAACCCGGGTACTGGACTGTTAGCGGGGGGACCAAAGTCTGGACTATTTCCCCGGAAGGTGCAATTAATCAAATTCTAAATGATTTTTCGTATATTCGTCGTTTTGTGTATAAAAATTGCTCAAAAATTATGAAAAATTAGAATTTTTATAAAAATTCCACATTTTTTAAAATTTTGGAAGACAGATTTTTATTCTTACGAAAATAAACAAAATTGTACTCTATGAATCTGGTCAAAAGGCTAGGAAGTAGCTAGATATCGAGCAGATAGACTACGCCCCCCCGCTAACAGTCCTGCACCCGAAACGCCCTCCCGGAATTTGGAATGAAGCGGAATTGAGTGTGAAACCTTGAGGATGTTCGGGTTGACGCCAGATGTCAACTCCCCCCCCCCCCCCAACCCTCAGGAGATTGGCCTCGAAAAAATGGAACTGGGATTGGCGGGAAGGGGAGGCGCACGCGGTTGGATAGTATCGAAATGGAAAGGTAATGGAAAATACAGTACAGATTTTTGCGAAAGCAAAAGCACAAATTGACCAATTGTTACATTTATTTTTAAAGGGACTCGGGAGCCGAGTTTGTTATGGATTTCTAGGTTTTTCTGCGATGCGTAGCACTCAAACTGCGCAAAAGTGGCTCTAAAGGGACTGAAAAGCCAAAATTTCTTATAGATTTCAGGTTTTTCTAGAGGCTACTAAACTAAAGACTAAAGATAATAACTATATAGACAAAGAGAAGAAGAAAAAGAAGAGAGAGAGAGAGAGAGAGAGAGAGAGAGAGAGAGAGAATGATGGCGCAAGAGAGACAGAGAGAGCATGAGATATTAAGTGTCTGGTAAATAAATAAGTAGGTAAAGTAGTAAATCCAAAAATAACCTGAAAATATACTAATTATAGATCCTCTTCGGGGCCCAGAGATGCCAGCCGGGCCGGAGGGGAGAAAGGAGGCCGACCCCGCGGGTGGGCGGGTCGAGCGAGAGGGGGTACGGTGGAAAGGAGGAAAGACAACTGGCTCCCACAGATCCCCTGCTCAACCTCTGCTTCTCTCTTTTTCTCTTGCTTTCTCGCTTTCTCTCTCTCTCTCCCTCACCCTTCCCGCGCCTCCGGGATTCAAATCTGCCTTCGGCCAGCCATCGCCGTCTTGAAATATCTTGGGGACAGCTGTCATTACGCAAAGTGCGTACATCGTAAGAGTTAGGTGGAGGGGGTGAACTGGTGAAATTTTTGGGGGTGGCTGGCGAGAGTGGCGAGAAAGAGAGAGAGAGAGAGAGAGAGAGAGAGAGAGAGAGAGAGAGAGTTACGCCAAAAAGGACATATTCTAAGCCTACTCCCAAGCCTAAGTCACACTGCAAAAGTCAACTCTTAAGACAGAAACAGTCCCGAACTCTTTCAAAAAGGTTTGGCATAATGCCAACCCTGACTAGTCACGCTCCCGGATCGTGCGTTGGCCCCCAGGAGCATGAGGCTGCGCATGGTGATCGAATGGGATGACTTCTAGTCTCGGAAGTGCACTTGGCAGAGCAGTAGTGGTCGAGTCACCTTAGTCAGCCAGGTTGCAGCAGGAGCCCTACTCCTTAAAGGAACTAGGAAGCGAATGGTTGGGTAGATGAGTGCCAAAAGCGTGGCCTAGCCAGCCCTAGGTTGGCTTCAAGACTCCTTTAAAAATATCTAACAAGCTAGCTAAGCTGCCTAAGCCTAAGCCTAAGCCTAACCTATGCCTAAGCCTATGCCTAAGCCTAGCAAGCCTAAGCCTAGCCTAAGCTCCAAGCCTAAGCCTGCTCCAAGCCTGCCAAGCCTGCTAAGCCTAAGCCTAAACCTAAGCCTGCATATGATATCCCTGCTCCTTTACCGTAATCCAAACTTCTCCAAAATCCCAATTTTGGCATGTGGCTTCAAATTGAATTTTTTTGCTCTAACGTTACCGTATACCTTCCCAACTACCGTACACCAAGCGCTTAAAATCGAACTTGCTTTGCTTTGCTTAGCTTAACAAAAAATACGTTTCGTAAAGCGCGTCTACCGTAGTCTTTCGACGTACAGACTGCACTGCAACTGCACATGTCAATCGTCATCCTACCCCTAAAAACCCCCGGTCAAAACCGACTCGAATTTAAAGTACAGACGCGCGCCTCGGGGCTTCACAGCTGGCCGAAAAACGGGGCACGTCGACAAAAAGTGGCCGGCCCGCTTTTCGACCCCCAAAAAACGCGTGGTTAAAAAGTCAAAGTGTCGCCTGGGATTTCGCGCGCCATCGGGTTGGCCAATCGGGGGAGGGGATTCAAAAACAGGCCATGAAGCCCGAGCAGGCTTATTCAAATTTTGTGCCCTCATCACCGGGGTGTACAGTCAATATTCGGAAGGTCAGGCCGGACACACAGTGCTGCCCTGGCATTTCTAGGGCACTGGGCATTGTGTGTTTCCGGCCCTGTGACTGGAAAATGTTAGAAAAAGGGCTCGGGATAAGGCAAGTAATTAATTTGAATTTACGTTACTTTTGCGTTATCGGGGGAGGGGGGGCAAATCTTTTTCTTAGAATTTAACTTTACAAATATAAATAGTTGAGTTTTTCTAAACAATTTGTATTCTACCTAAATGTAAAAACTTTACAAAATTCATTAAAAAGTATCAAAATAGCGATTTTTCGCGCAAATATGATCGATTTTGACAAAATTCTCCATTTTTTCAAGTTTTTCGATGTTTTTCTAGTTGAAGTTAGGTTATATTTTATTAAAAACGCTCATAGAATAATTCCTATTAATTTACTCGAAATTTATACACTTTTACAAAAAGCTCCGTACCGCCCCCCGATAATGCAAAAGAACCGTATTTACATGTCGTGAGCGTAATAACGCTATCTTACCAATAGGCTAGTCTCTGCAAATTCTCTAATATTCTCTGCTAGCCTGCCCCTAACCACAGCAACCCAATTTCAGTCCCCCCCGCCCTTGCCCATCTTGAGGTTGCGGTGTCTGGCAGCAGCAGCAGCAACCAACCCGCTTTTTGCGGTCTCGGGCGATGGCGATCCGCCGATCGGCGAACGCGTGTGAAAATTCGCGCAGTTTTTCTCGATCCGCACCCGCCTCAAAACGAGTCCCGGGGCGAACGGATGCCTCCTGCAAAAAGGGCAGCAGGAGGGCGGGGAGCGCGTAAAAAGGATGGTCGCGTAGCCGGCCGGGGAGGGAAAAAGCCTGTCGAGTCAAAAGTCAGGAGCATGAGGAGGATGCGGAGGATGAGGGGATTTGAATTTGAATATTTTTGATTTCTCTTATCTAACTGCTAGTAGGATAGTCTAACAACAGCACAACACCAAGACGTTCAGGCATCCCACTAAAATTCTGCACATATGCGGCGAGCACACGCTCAGATGTACGGTAGCATGGAGCACGAGCCCAAAACGGTGGGTAATCTCTTGGGAAATTGCACTCTACCGTAAAGGTGAGGCTGAGCAGCTGAAAATTCGAACTCCCTTTTTCGAAAAAGCCACATTCTCGAGAAATCAGATTTTTTACAAAAATAAAAATTTTCAAAAAAAATCTGCGTAATCATACCCATTATTGGAGAGCAACGGTTCTACCGTACTCCCTAGCCAAATCTCTCACTCACCCTAACCACCCCAGGCCATTCCGTAAGCCTTTTTTGGCGACCGCCGGAAACAGTATTCCGGGAGCCAGAGGGGGGCTGGGTCTCACTGGCTGGCAGTATCCGAAAAACAGGCTCTCCCCGGGGGGTTGACGGCCCAATTATGCTAATTCCAGCGTCGGCGGGGTAGGGAGGAGGAGCCCATAAACGCCCGGGGGGCGCTAAGCGGTTAGTAAAACGTGAGACTAGGCCCTAGGCCTTTGATGTGGCCCCCGGCTGGGTTGAGGACCCAGCAAGTGGTTCGCTGGAAAAAGCGGAAGGGGTGAGTGGGTGGTTAAAGGGACTTGGAAGGAAGAAATGGCTTTGAGCGGCAGGTCAAACTTCAAGTCCGAGCCCAAGCCTAAGCCCATGCCTAAGCCTAAGCCTGTGCCTAAACCCAACCCTAAGCCTGACCCTAAGCTTAAGCATCAGCCTAAGCCTAAACCCAAGCCCAAGCCTAAGCCTAAGCCCAAGCCTAAGCTTAAGCCTAAGCCTAAGCTCAAGGCTATGCCGAAGCCTGGCCTGCTCTACCGGGCTCTCCAAGTTACGGTAGCCCGATGCCCTTTCGCACTCCCCCATTGCGCCATGCCCCCGTGTTGTAAATGCTATAACGCGACCCCAAAATGCGGCGCCTGCAAAGGACCGTTTATGGTAATTTGTACGCATGACAACCATGTACGGGGCACTTTGAGAGTAAATTGGCGGAATTGGGGGAAATTGGATGGTATCTCAAACTCGGATTATGGTCTTCGGATCAAAAGCCCGTCAGCGGCGGCCTCATCAGCGGCCCGTAGAAAAAAATATTACCGGAAGCAGTAAAAATGAACATTACAGTATCTAGGGTTAGCCAAAACTCAACCCAATTGTAAGCCTAAGCGAAGCCTAAGCCTGAGCCTAAGCCTACACCAAAAGCCCGAGCTCTTAAAAACCCGGAAACCCCAAAATCTTCGCTTACCCTCAACTCCCCTGCCACCTCCAGTTTGAGATGTTGGTGACAGCTCTCTCAACCCTCCTCAGATCATCCACCCAGATCTCGAGCCCCGACGGCTCGCTGCATTAATGAGAGTCTAGCCTACTGGGAGAGCAAGACAAAGAACGACCCCGCAGAAAGAGCGCGAGCTGCTCGACGCGACGTTTTGGCGGGAGCAGCGTCCCAGGGCGGCGGTCGGGCCATCTCAAAGTGAGCTCGTCCTCCTCCTCTCCCCCCAAATCGGGTGTCACATCTCTCGACCCGGGGCACGCGCCCCCTCAAACTTTTCAGAGGAGGGGCAGAGATTCCGAAATGGGACAGTTGGCCCCTAGATAAGCGCCGCCGAACGGGGGGTTACTCTTTACCCTCTACCCGACTCTACTGAGTTTTCCCCCGGGGAGCGGCGATTGCCCTTGGATCTCGATTTGCAGTTGCAGGAATGGTGTCTCGACTACTCGGGGGGTACTTGGTGCCAGTTAACTAAGGGGTTGGCGTTAGGCTTATACTTAGGCTTCGGGTTAGGCCCAGGCGTATGATTGGCTTAGCGTTAAGCTTAGGCTTAGGCTTAGGCTTAGACTTAGGATTAGGTTTAGGCTTAGACCTAATTTCGGCTTTGTTGGCGTAGCCTTTTTTTGGGCCTAGGCTTAGCTTCGGCTTAGGTCCAAAGCTAGCTTGAGTGGCTGCTTGGGGCAAGGGTTGGGTAAAGGGACTAAGATTGGGATACGCAAAATGCTAAAGTCGAGCGAGAGAGAGGGAGAGAGAGATAGAAGGAGAGAGAGAGAACACTAATCCCACTCGAATCGGACACATCTAGGTAACCGTCGAATTTCACGAGTGTTCACCACCCCCAACCCCGACCCCCGACCAACGTTCCTCGAGACAAAGACCCATTGGTTGATGTTTCGTGCGCGTCGGGACCCCCTTTTTACTCTAGCCCCCCGTAAAGAGTGGCCTGTCGTACGCGCGCGCGCCCCCTGCCTGGCCCGGGGAGATTGACCGAATGGGGCTCCTCCTCTCGCCCTCATCTTTCTGCTTCTCTTAGCCTCATCCTCCCCTCCTACCATCCACATACAGACAAAGGAAATAAACATCGACCAGCGGCCGTGCCTGCCTTCCCATACCCTCGGAGCTGGTTGGGTTAGAGACGAATGGGTCTCTGCAGCTCGCTCGACATCACCCTTCGGAAAATTCGCGCCATTAGCTAAAGGCCACATTGACCCAGTGACTGTCTCGTGGAGCCGTTTCGAGCCGGCTTTCCGATGGACACTTGTGAACGGAACTGGACGCTAGGCTTTCGAAAAATCAGGAAAACGGGTTTTGGGATTCAAATTCATCTACATGTCCAATGCTTGACCAAAAAATGAAGTCAAAACGTCAGAACAGATTGAAAATTCAATTGCGATGAGGCAGGCTAGCAGAGATTATTTGGGAAAATCGGCGTAATTACGTTTAAATACTCCTTACTATACAAAAAATTAAACTGTTTTTGGAGTTCTTCTGGCATAGGTTAGCTAGCAGAGAGCCTGGGGAAAAAATCTGATCAAGATCGCCTGTATTATGCAAATTTGGTCACTTGGGGCAGGCTAGCAGCGATGCTTTGAGAAAACCGGAAAATTAGTCGTTTATGTGAAATTTCTAGAGGTCCAGGGCAGGCTAGCAGAGGTTTTTAGAAAATTTTGAAAGAAAAATTGCTAAGTCAGAAAACTCGTTCGTTTAAAAAGAAAGATTAGTGAGGAAAATCGAAAAACTAGTGGTTTATGTAAATTTTCTATAGGTCCAAGGCAGGCTGGCAGAGATTCTTAGTAAAATTCCTAATAAATACGGCATTTATTATACAAATTTTCCCTCCTTATTCAAAAAAATTAGAATTCGATTAGCTTTTTGCAGAGTTTTTATATAATTAAGCCCGGCACTAACTATCAAAATAGGCAGGACAAAAAATACGAAACCGGCGTTGTGAAATGGTGGGCAAGGTCGGGGCTCGCCTTCTTTTCCCTCTTCCCCCACCCTGGTGGATCTTTTTAGGTAACCGGGACCGGGCAGCAGGCGCACAAAAAATGGCGAGAAAATGCGCCAAATCTCGCCCCGAGAATATTGGGGGAAGCGGCGAAAAAACTGTGGTCGAGACTGCGTTGCCTAAAAAACTGTTACGATGCGGGTCTCGGAGAAGGCGTAAGAACAAGGGGAAAAATTCTTAAAAATGGGAATAAATCTGGAATAACACTGCAGGATGATCCTAACCTTAGGCTTAGAATCAGGCTTAGGCTTATGCTTAGGCTTAGACTCAGGTTTGATGGGCTTGGGCTTAGGCTTGGGCTTAGGTTTTTTGGTTTTAGGCTTAAGCGTGGGCTTTGGCTTGGGCTAGGCTTGGGCTTAGTTATGCTTAGGCTTAGGCTTCGGCTTCGGCTCTGACCTTAATTTTGCTTTGTGATTTTAGAAAATACGATGGATATGCAAACTCCTAAAACTTCACCGACTTAGAAAACAGCTTAGAATTTCAAATCAAAGCTCGAAATGCAACTTACAGAATTCTGAAGCTTTTCGATTAGCTTTTTGAAGCTTAACGTTGAAAGAAGATCAGAAATTCGCATATGCAAATTCGAGGCAAACTGTTGAGCGTTTTTTCATTAGCACCACCGCCACATGTGGGCATTTAGCATCAACAACGTTTCGCGGGATGTTTACGGCTTTCCTCTCGATTTTGGGGACCCCAAAAAAACCCAGAGTTGATCGCGTAAAAACAAGGGTTTTTAGGCGGAAAAGAAAAGAAAAGATCCGGAGATCCGGGATCGGAAAGAAAAGATTTTGCCAATAGCACCAAGTTACGGTAGAGTAATTTCGAACAAACACTGATTAAAGGTAGGAAATATTTAGATCCCCACAAATATGCAAATAAAAAATGTGTACGGTATCAAAAATATTTTTTCGCGTAGAGTACTGTGGCGGAAATTCAAAGTTTAGGTTTATATAGTAGAGTATGCGGCCATTTTAGCATTCCCAGCACCTTTAAAGTTCACTAGGCAACCTAGAAAAAACAATAAATTCCGCTTTGAACGTATGTTGAAAGGGCATTCGAGATCTTGAACGGGCCCTGGGAGGGGGCGGTGGGCATTTTATCCGGCAAGCCGATCAAACCGAAGGCGGGAAAGATCTCGACTTGATAGCAACAACCACCCGGAATCTCGAGGCAACACACCCGTTCCGAATTTCGACAGTTTAAGCGGCAAAACCGTGGAAAACCTAGATTAAAACCCAGCAATTTTACCAGAAAACCCTCATTTACATGGCCCTTTAAAACAATATGTGGTTTGAAAGCGTAAATTTAAGCTAGGAAATGCAAAAAAAACAAAGGGGCCTGAAATATGATCCAAACTATAAAAATAGAGAAAAATCAAGACGCGGTCGACTCTGGTGCCGTTTAAAGGCATTGGGAAGCGAGTGATTCGACCCTTTCCCTCGGCTAGGTGTCGACACATGCGCGTTGGAGGAAAACAGCAATAAAAATGTGTCGAAAAAGCCAGGATTATACCGCATTAGCGGGTTTTAAAGGGACGACGAAAGCACTCGAATTGGCAAGAAGCCCGAACTCGTTCAGTTCGTAAAAATTCGGAAAACTCTGTAAAAGTAGAGAATAAAACCAAAAAGCTAATCCAGAGAGCAAGAGAATTATTGTAGAAAGAATAGCAACAAAATATCAAACAGAGTGAGCTTGACCTATTGAGCCTCAACTCTCAGCCTCAAGGTCAAGCCCGTCGAGAACCCGAAAAAATCTCGAGCTCCCGGATGGCTTCCCAAAAAAAATGCCGGAGGGCACGGCGGGGCGGATCTCGAAGGGCTTTTCGTGGGGGGTGGCGGGGGATAGGGGAGGATGAGGATGGCTGTGTGTGCACCTGGATCTCCAAGAAGAAGATCCCAAAAGAGGGGGGATGTGACAGCGGGAAGCGGCCGACGGCAAACCAGTCCGGAGTAGCCACCAGCCCTGGCCGAAGGGAGCACGAGCTGGAAAAAGCCACTGGGGTGGAGAGAGAGAGAGAGAGAGAGAGAGAGAGAGAGAGAGAGAGAGAGAGAGACGAACAAACCGAGCCTCAGCCCTGCGCGTCTCCTCGATCCGGACCGCTGGGAAGAAGAAGAGCTGGAGAAGAGCCGAGCCGGGACAATCACGAAGCAACAACCAGCCAATGTGAGCACCAGCCCGAGCTCCTTGGGGGTCACGGTAATTAGGGGCGCCGAATAGCCAAGAATAGCTAAATGGAGCATCGAAGCACGAAAAAATTTTTGACCACAAATTTGGCAAGGTACCTCTGGACATGTAAACCACCTTTTTGGCAAAAAACTAAAAACAATGTAATGTGTAATCGATTAACCACTGAAATTCAAGCCTTGGCTCATGCTCAAGTTTTTTGACGAGAAGGCGGTGAGCGCAAAAAAACTGAGGATTTCAAAGTCCATTGCCACCATTTTCTGGAGCTCACTTTCACCACAGAACCGGCATGAAATTTCGCCACTACAGAATCAGCTTTCTCTCTCACTTTCACCGCTCACGTCATCCAGATGCCGACCTTAGTCAACAGGTGACGACAGGGATTTTTGAGTCGTTAAGCTGATGCCTAGAAGCGTTACGCTTTCTCCGGCTCGTGATCTCATTCTCGCTCTCTCTCGCTCCCTCTCTCTATCGCTCTCTCTCTCTCTATTTCACTATTTTCCTCCTTTTCTCCTTCTTTTCCTCTGATTGCAAATACCTTGATGTTCGTACTCAATTTAAAGGGACAAGCCACAGTTTTTTAGTGGGCAGAACCTGGGCTTAATCTTCGGCTCATGCTCAGGTGCAGGCGCAAGCTCAGGCTCAGCCTTAAGCCGATCTCTGGATCAGGACCAAGCTCAGAGGCTGAGGCTCATGCTCAGGCTCAGACATTGGCTTAATCCTAGCCCGAAACTTTGCTTCCGAGTTTTTCAGGCTGTCTACCCTAACACCCGCGCCACCCGAGTTCGATCCCCTCCGCTGCCCTCCTTTTTGCTTTTTGCTCTTCCCAGACGCCGCGGCCGATGGCATTGCCCTCAAGCTCCTCGGCTCGAGATCCATTTCCAGGGGTGGCTATGGCGTCAAGACTGGATGAGAGCCCGCGGGGGATCCTGTCCTGGGTGGCTGGCTGGCGGTGAGGGTGGACAATGGCAGGTCGTGTGGATGGGAGGATGGCAGCGCTCAAGAAGCGAGGAGCAAGAGAGCCCTCTGGAGAACGGGATCTGGGCTCGTGGTTGGTTGGCTGGACAGTCGAACAGGAGGGGGCATTGAAAGAAGGGTGAAGTCGCTGAAGCGATATTGGGGAAAATTAGGTAACCTTGTCGTTGTTAACGTACTAAAGTGGAGTAAGCTAAGCCTAAGCCTAAGCCTAAGCCTAAGCCTAAGCCTAAGCCTAAGCCTAAGCCTCAGCAACCTCAGAAAGGAGCAAAAGAGCAGAGAGATAGAGTGGGCGAGAGAGAGGGAGAGAGAGAGGGAGAGAGAGAGCCAACCAATCGCATCTAAAAACAACCAACATATATCCAGAAGAAGCCACTACAACCAGTTCCTTTGACCACCCCCTACTGCGTGCCTTCGTGTGGACATTGAAACAATGGCGCCTCCTTACAGCCACCCCCCCCCCCCCCCCAGCCACACCAAGAAGTGACCACCGCGCAAAACAACGGCAGAAAAGTAGTATCTCCCAGATGGCGATGGCAGATCGGATTTGGCAGCGGAAGCGGGTAGTGGTTTTGGTTTGTATGCGTGATGGTGAGGGATCCCAAAAAATCTCTGCTAGATTGCCGTCACACGCAGGCCTAAGCCCAAGCTTAAAAAAGCTACTCCGAAGCCTAACCCCAGGCCTAAACCTAAGCTTTAGCCTAAGCCTAAGCCTAAGCCCAGGCCTAGTCCTAAACCCAAGCCGAAGCCCATGCCTATGCCTAAGCCTAAACCTGAAAGGTTGGCTTCGTGCTCCCTTTCATGTCTCGTTCGTGCTCAATTTCGACACCGCATTTTCGAGAGGCATGCCGATAGCTTCGAAAACACCCCAGCGTCTGCCCTGGTAGGGGCGCGCGCCCGGATCGGATCCCCAGGATTCGAGGCGAAGAGGGGCGAGGATGCCCTCAGGGAGAGAGAGAGAAAGAGAGAGAGAGAGATAGGAAGAGAGAGAGAGGGAAAGAACGAGCGCTTCAGAAAAGAGCTGCACTTTTCGTGAATCCCTCTCGGCTCTTTTGAGCTCCACCGCTGCTTGCCTGCCCCCCGTCGGATCGGGATCCATCCGCCAAGAATTGGGACGACCGGGCGGGGGGCAGGGGATGGCATAGTGCCTGGGAAACTCTGCCTTTCAGCCGAGGGATGTTTTTTAATTTAGAGGGGGCCGGAAAGGGTTAGGTTTTGACGCTTGGCAATACCGCGACTTCAAAAATCGGAGATTTCAGGTAAATTTTGATTTCTTTTTGTTTTGACGAGCTTGTTGACAATTAGGTGAGAAGACTAAGCCGAACCGAAGCCCATGCCTATGCCTAAAACTAGGCCTAATCTAAGCCTAAGCTAGGCCGCAGCTAGGCCTAAGCCTAAACCTAAGCCTAACCCTACGTCTAAGCCTGAGCTTAAGCGAAGCCTATGCATATGCCTATGCCTCCAACCACAGCACACCTTTCCGCCCTCCCCATCTCGGGCTCAATCTCCAGCTCACACCCGTCAGTTCCTGCTTCACCCCAAAAAGCCGCCAAGCTCCGCGCGGGTGGCTGGCAATTCTTGAGGATTTTCGAGGTGGTGGTGGGGCTGAGAGCCTCAGGGCGAGAGAGCGAGAGAGCGTGAGAGAGCGAGAGAGAGCGAGTGAGCCTGACCCTTTTTCGCGAGGCGGTCAGCATGGTGCTGAGGAGAAGCTTTGGGATGGCAGTGAGGGATCGGGAGGGATGGCCTGCTAGTGGTCCCGCGAACAGGTTCTTCCACCAAAAAAGACAGAGACACACAAACACACATACACACAGAGAAACACTGAGAAATAGCCGCCCGGAGGCCGTGTCACCTCACTTTTCGGCTAGCCACGAAAAGCGCGCTGCCCCCCGAGAGCCGCCGTCGGCAATGGGGAGCGGAACTTGGGAGGGTCTTAAATCTCTTAAAATACGCACAAATTTTATTACTTTCTACACCGTTAGCATCTACTCTTTAAGGGCTTTCATATGGTGTATCTGAAATATTCGGGAAAATGTTAAAACTTTATAAATCACTATTTTAAGGGGTTCCCGTTTGAATGCTTTTCTTGGTGTGAAAACTTTTTGCCAAATCGGCCTTTCGGACGTATTTCATCTGATTAAGCTGATCAAGGGCTTTTGACTGGTATGCATGAAGTTTTACGAATTACCCAAAATCGTGAGACATTTCGATTTGAAAAAATGTAAGTCAAGAAATTCTTCTCCGGTTCCTTAACTTTTTGCTTTGATACCTTTGGGCTTCACGACCTGTTCTACTAAATCCAGCTTTTTTAGGGCTACAAAACGGTATACTACACTTTGAAATTCCTCCTGGACCCCGAAGAGGTAATCCTCCGCATCCTCCCAAAATTCGCAACGGCCCCGACAATGGGCCATTTTAGGGGGGAAGATGTTGAAAGCCAGTGTCGCGAAGAGAGAGAGAAAGAGAGAGCGAGAGAGAGAGAAAGAGAGAGAGGCTCGGGAAATACGGTATCTAGGTCACGGCAACGGGCGACCGCCCGGAAAGCCGCCAAATGGACACAAAGGGCACCGAGAGAGAGCTCCCGGCGCGCCTACCGTAACCCCCCGGGCGCAGGTGTTGCGATCGGAATCGGGCGAGAAATTGGAGGTTTTGCTGCGTGTGTAATCTGAAAAAATAGGGCAATAGATAGAAGATCGCGAAAGCTTAGCAGGGTCATAGAAATCGAATTATTACCATTGTGCAAACGAAATTTATGCTCAAAAACAATTGCAATCGGCAAGCAGGCAGAGATTCCTGGGGAAGGGGCGGGGTGTTCTCAAGCGAGATCCGGATTCTTTATAAATATGATTTTAGTAATGCGTACTTTTTTAGAGGATGCGTGACTTTTTTTCTAACGCAAAATTCGCCAAAACAATTTTTTAAATTTTTTGAAATTTGAAATCGTTGTCTGCAAAAATTACATTTTTAAATTTTTCTATACGGTTGCAAACCTGTAAAAAAATTTCTTAGGGATCGTAAAAATATTATTAAAATTAGTTAAATTAAAAAGAGAACATCGGAGCAAAACGGAGAGAAAAAGCAGGAGAGAGAGAGAGATAGAGAGAGAGAGAGAGAGAGAGAGAGAGGGCGCGGGAGAGGTGGAGAGAGGGAGAGAGAGAGAGAGAGAGAGAGAGAGAGAGAGAGAGAGAGCAAGAGCGAGAGATAGCAAGGAATAACTTCTACTTCGGCAATGGGACAGCTAACAGCAGAAAAGGCTATCAGAAACCTTTCAGAAACAACTAGCAGCGGTTCTTTGAGAGAGCCCAGTAGGTACTATTTTGCGGTTGTGTCGGTGCCCTTGATAGGTAGTATGTGGGTCTAGGCGGGAGATGGTAGTGATGGACAGCTGCCCTACCCCGAAATGGGCTTTGTCCTGCTCCTCCTCCTCCCGGTTGTGGTGTCCACAGGCCTCTATCGTTCGACAGGTGCCGCCAGTCGGCTGTCGCTTACTTCTCCGGGACTCGTCCACCCCCCACGATTGCTCATTTGAATCTGAACACACCGCCAAGCCGGCCACCACCTGGGGGATACCTTGATAGGTGAGAGGGAGAAAGCGAGAGAGGGAGAGAGAGTGAGAGAGAGAGAGGGAGAGAGAGATGCACCTGGGCCATACCGTAGAATGCGCCAAGGTCATGCGCCCTTACGTTCTTGAATATTGATGGTTGGGCCCTGGGTTGCGGATCATTAGCATCTTTGGGGGAAATGGAGTGGAAAGTGGAATTTAAGGGATTGGCCCTAACCTTGCTGGATGTTTAAAGAGACGGAGAAGCGCGAATTCGACACCGGCATCGACTAGGTGTCGACAGTACCGAGAGGGAGAGAGAGCGAGAGAGCGAGATAGAGAACGAGTGAGAGCGAGAGAGAGAAAGGAGAGAGAACGTGTCCGTCCGAAATCCTGCAAGAGAGTGAGTACCAGTTTACTAGAGAAAGAGCAAGAGTTTGCAAGCGAGAAACCAGCAAAAGTGAGCACGAGCTAGCAAGAAACCCAGCTACATCTGCTGCTCACTCTCGCTTCCCAGCCCCTTTAAAGGCCAATCAGAAGATCTCGCGCTCCCCAAAAAAATCACGCCCCACCTTAGGACGCCCTTGGTGGTCACCCCTATCTAGATTCCGATCAGATGCCAAATAATTCAGCCCCCGAACCAGCGCAAGGCGCGACAGTTGGTGCTCATTTCGAGTCTCGCCGTCGGGCCACATGTTCCACCAATCTCAGGCAGGGGAGCACCACCTCACGAGGCCGTGCAAAAAAATGGAATGATGGGCCTAACAGTTGGTGGATGAATTGGTGGGCAGGGAATCGAGAATTTGAGTGGGAGGGAGTGGGCTGGGCTTTCAAGGGAGCGTGACAGGAAGGACTGGGGGGTTCAGAATTTGGCAGGTCAGCAGAAATTCTTGAGGAATAGGCATGATTTAGAGACTGGTGACAAATCACTTCAATTCAGGATTATGACGGCCTAGCAGAGATTCTTGGGGAATTTCCAGGTTACGAAAATTCGCAGCTTTTTCTGATTTTCCAGAGAAACCTTTATTTAAATCTGGAGTGAGGCAGGCTGGTGGAGAATCTTAAGGAATTGTCACCGGTTAAAGGGGGAGTGACACAACGTTTCAATTCATTATTCAGGCCGGCTTAGACTTAGGCTTAGGTCTAGGCTCAGACTTAGGCTTAGGGTACTCAATCGAGGCTCTGGATCTCGAGCTAGGCACTTTTTGGTCTCTAAAAAACAGCCGAGGGGCGTGAAGGTGGGGACAGTAGTGTCGATAGGTGGGTAGTGGACTCCCCCTCCCGGTCATTACCGACCCTTCAACAAAACATGGGTACATTAACCCACATCGACCCCTGGGCGATGGATCGTGTTCCATCCACTACAAATACACTGTCCGTCTCTCTCTCTCTCTCTCTCTCTCTCTCTCTCTCTTTTCTACCTGTCCAGATAATGAGCACCCTGGGCCCTTTTCCTGGTCCCGCCACTACCCCTTGTCCGACAGGAAGTGCGAGATCCCGGTCATTCTGTCGACTCGCGCCGCGCCCATTTCGGGCCGACTCGATTCGCGACGACTGCCAGGTAATTCGGGGTGTCCGCCTGGGGGGATGGACCAGGCTGGAGTCAACAGCAAAAATTTCGGAAACAGGGTGGACCGGAAGGATTCGAAAAAAGGTGTGGGGATTTTTAGCTTACCCGTCCTTTAAGTCTGCGCTTAAACTACACTTAAACCGAAGCCTAAGCGGAGCAAAAGCTAAGCCTAAGCCTAAGCCGAATCTGAGCCTATGTTGAAGTCGAAGTCGAAGCCTAATTCCAAGCCTAAGCCTAGAATTTAGCCTATGTCTAAGAATACGCCTAAGCCTAAGCCTAAGCCTAACCGGACGAAAATAATCGGGATACCCGAGAAAAGCGTCTTAGGTGGTTTTGGAGTTTGGTGCTCATTTGATGGAGCTTGAAATTCTGGACCGAAGCAATATTGCAGAGACTGCCGATCCGTCTACCGTAAAATTTGCGCTGGATGAACCCGCTTAGCCCAGTTTCGATCCCGCTCTAAAAATGTAAAATTTATGCACAAAAAAATACAATACGTAACGAAAACTTATAACCGAAGTATTCGACGAAAGCTTACGGTCCACTACTGTATGACAGCTTAACTCACTTAACACGCCTTCCAGGTCCCTTTAAAGGTATCGAAAGTTATCAAAGAGCCGACCAAGTCCAAGTAAGCGCAATATGATATCAGAATAGGTATAGAAATGGTAAGCCTAGGGCCGGGGGTGCTGCTTGTTGCCCCCTTCGGCGCCCCTTTCAATAGCCGATGTGCAGTGGCCATCAGCCAATCAGACCGTGACGCGATTCGCCCACTTTCCATCTTCCCCCCCCCCGCCCTCTCCCTCTCTTGCTCAACCTATTGAAAGCCACACACCGGACATGGTGGAGCAAGAGCAGGAGAAGGAGGCGGACAACCATATCCATTCCACTGCTTCTGGACAGTCAAGTGAGCAGCAGCGGCTATGGATGGACACGGTTGAGTTGGCAAGTACGAGTTTGTGTCCACAATAGCCGGAGGAGCTAGCGAGTCCGAGCAAGAGCTGGCGATCTGATCGTTTAAAGGTGTGGGGAAGTCAGAGGAAGCTGGAAGTCCAGATTGAGCCAGAGGATAAGCCTATGGCCAAAATTAAGCCCGAGTTTCACCTAATCCTAAGCCAAAAGCTAAGCCTGATCCGAAGCCTAAGCATAAATATAAGCCTAAGCCTAAGTCTAAGTCTAAGCCTGAGCTAATGCATAAAGCTAAGCCTAAGCCTAAGCCCACGACACACCCTACACTAGCTGCTAAACGAAATACGAAACCGGGATCACTAGGCAGGCTAGCAAAGTTCATTTCCGAGGCCCTGCCGAAGCCATGCCACCCGAATTCCGGTCATAACTGGGTCACCTCCAACTGCATGATCAACCTTTTTCCCGACCGATAATAGCCGGGGCTGGCTCGCCTGGCCTATATGGGCTGACTGACCGGTAAAGCTGGATATTTCGGAGTTGGACGTGAAATCGAGCTGACTCACGATTATCGCAATTTTCACTGCTACCAATTCTTCGGTTTCTGATGGAAATAAGTGGACCGGAAATAAGTAGAGATGTTTGGGGAAGTGGTTTCCATTAATGTGCGTTGATGGCAGAGAAAATTGTTGAAGATGAAGAAAAACCGAAGACCTAAGCGCGATAGCTTCAATTGAAGCGAGCAAGACAGAGAGAAACAGAGAGAGACAGACCGAGAGAGACAGAGAAAGGAAGAAAGAGGGAGACGGATAGAGGAGAGAGAGAGAGAGAGAGAGAGAGAGGCAAGAAAGAAATATAGAGAACGACCTAAAGAGCGAGGCGGTAAGTTAAATACAGAGAGCCAGAGAACCAAAGAGATCCTGGATTACCGTACAAAAATATTGCAAAAAAATTACGAATTTTCGAGATTCCGGGGCGCTCATTGCAAATTCTGGCCGGCTAGCGTTCAGCCAAGTTGAAGGAGTTCAAAAAACACAGCCAATTCAAAAACTGATCACCCACAACCTCATCAGGGCCACCCGAAAAACGAGGTCAACCTGCTGAAAATTGAAGCCTAAAGGGTGACCCCGCCCCTTCTCCGGTACCTGGATGGGGTCATGTTGCGAACCTCTCCCTCCCCGGGTCTTTCGGCTGTCATAACTGTTGTCCAGCCGGCCCGGGTTGGCCAGGAAATGAAGGTCAACCTCTCGATTATCCTCCCCCTCAGGCTGGAGCGCCAGGGGGATTACGGTATTAGGCTGTGCGTGTGCCCCAAGGACACGGCGATACAGTGGACACCCCCACCCCAGTATACAAACATTGGTAACGGTAATTAGGGGTAGGCCCCAAGGGCAATCATTCATTATTAGATGGGGAGCGAGGACCGGGAGCATCGGATTTACCCCCGGCCGATCCTATAGAAAAGTTGAGACTATCGGGCCGAGATGGGGTTAGTGAACGGCGGGAGTAGTGGCCCGGAAAATTTGGGCCGAACAGAGGTGAGGTAACTAAATTTAAAGGGACGAGCAAGAAAACGCTAGAGAACGAGAACGATAGATAGATGGATAGATAGAGAGAGAGAGAGAGAGAGAGAGAGAGCTCCAAAGCTGGGCTGGCGAACTTAAAAAATCTTCTAAAGGGATAGTGACAGATCTTTTCGACCCTAATAGAGAAAATCACATCTTTAAAGTTCCTAGTGCCTTTAAAGCCCCAACAAGTCAAAACCACGAAATTGGGGATAGGAGGGCAACACTGATAGTGTTTTATGGAATTGGTGCGCAACGAAATCCAAGACTACGTCCGGCTCCACTGGACACTGCAAAATACGTTAGGAACGAAATGGAATACCCCAACGTTCGAGAGCAACGATTGGAGCCTTCTGTACGCGCTGTTCAGCGCCCTGGGCGGATCACCAGGGGGGATTGGCCCGATTTGTCGACGAGCCGAGAGGAGGGGAAACCCACCCAACTGACCCCAATCCCTAGCAAGCTGGGTCCCGAGGCGAAAGTGGAGGGCACGGACCCGCCACTTCGAGAGGAACACCTAGACAGCGCCGAAATCCCACAAATGATGTTTGATTCGCTCTGGATTTCCTATGGATTCCGTTAAGGCAGCGACACGCAACGCGCGTGTTCGCTCTGCTCCGGCGTGCTTTGCGTAGCGCGGGGCGCTAAAATTTGTGAGGACTCCGGCGTCTAGCTTTCGCCTATTTGCCCATGTTGTAGTTGTCCAGGCCTAGCCTGCTAGGGGGTCGATTCTGATGCTTCATAGCCTCCGCTGAGTTATTGTAGCTAGAAGAAAGTTTTCTATTTTTTTTTTGGTAAGTTTCCGTTTGATTTTCCGCTGTTTTGAGCAAGGACAAGGGTTTTTTACTCACGAAACCTTGTAGGTTGGCTATTTTTGGCCTAAAATAAGGTTGTTAACACCTTTCTCAATATAGGATTCGCTATTTTTAACTAATTTTTCGTCTTTTTCAAACGAAAGCAATTTTCCACGCCTAAAATTTTATAGATATTGATCGTTTCGATATTTTCAACGCTCCAGCCAGCCGATGGAAGCCATATAAGCAACGGTCATGCTCCGCGACAAATGACCCCGGTGCAGTATACGGTCCCCCCAAGACGAGACGATCCCCCCTCCTTATTGGGTGTTGTGCTGCGTACCGCAAATTGAGGCTCGCTGAGCTGAGTGCATGCATCTCTGTTACCGCGGAGGGTCTCACGCCGAGCGAGCGCGTCTCCCGGCCCGAATCCGTCGACTGTAAAATCGGGACGAGCAGTGCTGCTGGACCATCCTTGTCGGTGAACGAGGGTCAATCCGACTGGAATCCACCGCATACACACACAACTCGTCCCATTCACCTCTCGCCCTTCCAATACCAGATCTCAACCCCTGGCCCGCAGGCGCACGCCACCAATACTGCCAATCCGGGGCTAACAAAATATCGCTACCGCCCGATTTTAGCGAGTTGCCACTACACGGTGTCACTAAAAACCGACCCTCTAAAGCGCCCGGAAAAAAGCTCGGGTCGGGATGCTTTTTACACCATACGCAAGCCCTTGAAATGGCGAGAAAACAAATGCTCCTCATTTTCCAAAAAAATTTTAGTCTGCGCTCGATAATAAACGATTTCTTACAAAAGCTTAAAATCGGCGTGGTCCTGTTAACCGTCAAAATACCATAACGTGTGTTTTGTCGAAGAGAGAAAAGCATCATTATTGAAATAAAAATTAATTAATAGTACAGGCAACACCGACATCGTAAAATAACAACAAAAATGTGAACAGCAAAAAAATCAGGTGATCGTCTCCACATCGTAGATACGGTCGTTATAGTCGTCGGGGGAGTAGAATGTCGCCCGAATGTTGCGCCCGGCGAAAAATCGGTTGTTCTGGACGATAAATGCCTAAAATGGACGGTACACGCAAAGTCTATAGAAACGCACCTTGATTGCTTGAGGGACGTTCGAATACTCGACAAATATCCGCACCTCCTCGTCCTCTGGGGTACCCTCAGGCATCTGAAAAATGAACTTGCAAGAAATGTGGACTTTTTTACACCGAAGATGAAAATTCCAAATTTCATGACACCGACGTCAAAACACCGAATTCAAATCACCGCGTTAAATTTTTTTATTTTCTTTTCTTGCGGAATAATTAGGCAAACGCCAATCTTAGAAAAAAAAAAGTTTCTCAAAATCACAGAAGTTCCGATGAATCGAAATTTTAATTTTTTAGTTAAGCAGTCAGTTTCGTTGAATTAGTTAGGTTTTTAGATTGCGTTATTTTGCTTCACGGGGTGCCATGCGGTATTTGGCATACGGCATTATGCTACCAAATCCAAAAAAAGCGACTGACCAAATGAATATGTGAACTGGACACGGTGCCGTACTTGCCCATCTCGGCCTCGATCTCCGATTGCAGGTCGGCGTCCACCTCACTTTTCCCCACGAGATTCTGGACGACATATTGCTTTTAATGAAAGAAATACCCGTAAAAGCACTACGCGGCTCGAATGCTTCATCGCGTCAGCCACGTTCGCCGTCCCAACGCCTCGTGGTGCCGCCTTTTGAGCTTCTGAGAATAGCAGCTGATTGTTAGTTTCATGAACTGAAGAGTCACCTTTGATTGCCGCCTGGGTTTCTGTCAAAATCTGCCCGGCATTTTGTCCCACTCGTTGAACTGTTAACGCGCTGCTAATGCCCTGCTCGGACTTGCCGAGACCGAAGCCTAAAGAGCGGAACTTTCAAACCTGTCTGAAATTCATTACCTTGTTTGTATCCCATTTTGCTCATGATATTCGCCGCGACGCCCAGTCCACGGCTCTTTCCACCAAACCCGGGCTTGATCGCCGGTGCAGTAAACGTGGGGGCATTTGAGGAGGTGGGTTCCGGCTCTTCCTCCTAATCATGAATGATGCCACCGCTACTAAAATTTACCTTAATTTTAGGCTCGTCCTGGTAGATTGTGGGTGGGGCAAAAGCTGCATACTTTGCCCGTTTTTTCTCTTCTTCAACATGTTCCCTCGCCAACCGTTCGGCAATTTCCCGCGCAACCTGAGAAAATTTCTGATCGCCAAAGCTATTCACACCTTTTCTTTTGCCGCCATTGCGTCCAGTTTCTTGCGCATGTCGAAGTAATCATTCGGGACGGCCGGTTGGTATTCATTTTCCACGACAACCTCGTTGAAAAGTAGCACCTAATTTTATGTATTTGACGAGCTGGATACCAAATACCTTATCTTCCAGTGCAGCATTGGGTAAAAATTTGAGAGGCGCGGCATCGTTTAGTGGAGTAGCCTAAAAGCTGCTCTAGAAAAGGCAGAACTAAAAAAATATCGAAACCATGAACGCGGGATAACGAATTCAAAAAGAAATACCTTAACAGGATTCACGGACGGTTTGAGCGTTGGTTGAAAACTAGGCCTTGGGGCGGCTTTGATGTTCACTTGAGGCTTCGGGCCCGCTTGGCCGGATAGATTAAACACCGGGACGGCTTGGGCAGTGGTTCGCGGTACGGCTGGCTAAACGGGTTTCTACATAACACATCCGAAAAGCAGTTCACCTGGTTGATGACATTTTTCTTATGCGCCAAATTCTGCTGGAAAAACTTCATCGATATCTTGGATGGGCCGGGCTCCTTCATCGGCTCTTCAAACATTTCCTCTTTCTTCTCGGGCTCATGTATGTAGTCGTCATCGTATAACATCACGCGCTTTCGGCCCTAAATTTTTATTTGTTTTTATGACAAGCGGAAAACCACGTATTTGAGATAGATGAGATCATTCGGGAGGGGGAGACAACGCGAGCAAAAAACATCAAAACTAATTAAAGTAACTAATTGGAGGGTTTTACATAGGCAAAAACAGCGTTCATTTGCTCATCCACTAAATCCGAAGGTGCCCGACTGAGCAAATGACCTTCGTAAATTCGGGTTAATTTTTTAATAGAGTGGCAGGGAATGATGTGAAAATCCTTGGGTGGGCCGTGGTTTTCAGCAAACGATACAAGCACGAGGTGACCGCCATCTGGATCGATCGTGTATATATTCCCCGTTAGTTCCGCTTTAGTTTTTACTTTTATGCACACCGGCATTCCAACGAGTTCGGCGAGTTTTCCAATTTCTAGTGTTTGCATTTGTGGCCTGTCAAAATTCTTCATGAGCTCGATATAAAATTATTAATGAAAGCCAAGCGGCGTAAATAGTGAATGACTGGAGCAAGCCCCGCTGAATGGAACGAAAGAAGATGGACTGAATGCGTCACCAGGTTTATTGCACGAAATTTAGACAATGAATCACAGAAAAAGGCAGGTGGAACCCAGAAAAATACAACCAATATTAGCAAAATCACAATAATGGGGAAGGCAAGTTAAAGCTGATTTGCATGGAGTTTAGGCGACGGTGAAAAACAGTTGGAAAAGCCCTTGAAGGTAGCCGACGATTTCCTGCGCTCCCAGCTTCGATTCACCAAAGAAGCGGTCGACGAACGTGATTGGGATCTCGCCAATTTGATAGCCCAACTTCTTGGCACGGAACATCATTTCCATCTAAGAAGGTCATAGGCACAAAGAAATCGGCAAATACCTGGAAAACGTAGCCCTTCGAAACGCAGTGAGCAATCAATGTAGCGAGGATTTCTTTCCTGAAAAAAAATCGATCTACCCAAATTATAATACCTGTATAGCCGGAATGAGCCGGTCAGATCAGAAACGCCGGGGTTGAGAAAGAACTAAAGAAGCGTATTTCAGAAGGAATTAACTGGCATACCTGAGCAAGACAGTTGGCACCCGCAGACATTACTTTTCGTCGTAGATCCCATCCAGAGACGCCACCGCCCGGCGCATAGCGAGTACCGGTGACGATGTCAAGCTAGAAAAGCGATAAAATAAAACACCAATAAACTCACATTTTTACTTTTTTGCAGCTCGATCATCTGCAGGATGAATTTGGGGTGATGCGAAAGGTCGGCATCCATAATGATAATGAACCTGGAGAACAAATTTTCGCCAATAAAAGAATATACCCACTCGCCACGCGCGTGCTTCAACCCATGGATGTAGGCGGTGCCCAGGCCCAATTTACCCTCACGCGGCCGCAGGATTATTTTGTCGGCGCCGAATTCTTTCTGCAATACAAATTGAAAAATAGCGTATTTATGAAAACCTGGCATTTCTTGGCAACTTCCAGCGTACCATCCGGGCTGTTGTCGTCAATAACGATCACCTAGGAGAAAATTCGAAAACTGGTCGCAATGATCACCTCATACGAGTGCTTCTTCAAATATTTCTCGATCAGATATAGGCAAATCGGAAGGTTCTCTTTTTCGTTGTAAGTTGGCAGCAGTATGCTGTACTTCGGGGCCATCTAGAAACTTTTCGTCAGTGCCGACGGGAGAAGCGGCAATAAATAGATGGTTGAAAAACCTGTGATGGGATTGACATCGTGTAATCGTAAAAATTTATGCGTAACAAATAGCAGGACAAACAGAACGACAATCTACGCTATTAATGGTCTAAACGATTATGTACACGCACCACGAATTGAAAAAATACATCACTTATTTTTCTTCTTGTTGTCCTTCTTTTTCTCCGGTGCCTTGTCCGCCAACGCCTGCTTCGGTGCGGCTTTGTCTGCGGCTGCGAGTTTTGTGGCCGTCTCCGGTTCAGGTTGTGCCCAGTACTTCATGTACTCATTTGAATCGAAGTTGTCGTCGATAACCTCCTAAACAAACAGACAATCATGGAAAATCGAGATCAAACTACCTTTCTGATTTTCTTCGCTTTCGGTTTACGCGCGGCGAGCCGTTGACGCCTCTCATCATCCGTCAACGTCTTCAAATCGATGGCAAGTTGAACTGTCTATTAGGAATTATTGACGCACAAAGTACAAAGATACCTCTCTTGGCTCGTCGGCACGAACTTGGATCGTTGAACCATCGGGCCGGATGAGCCGCACCGGATACTTCAGAAGATACTGCGAGCGTCCGATCTTGCCAAGACACGCCCGGTGAGCGTTTTGACGAACTAAACAAAAACTTTAAAACAAGCTCAAGCGCACCAAATTTAACGCAAAAATTATTACCTACAACTTCCTGCACGCTCCGTGATATCGACGCCAATCGCATCAGCGCCGGACGGCCGTAGGCGCTCATAACTGCCTAAATTTATCTATATTTATGTAAGACACCCGTAAAAACATGAGAACAACGAAAATGAGAAGGCACCGTCAAGCAAATCAGTCACAGTATATACACACGGAAAACGCAATCATTTCAGAGGTCTTTTTCCGCTGGGTTCAGATGCCTTGATTCAAGGACGAACGCGAAGGGGTCGAATTGGCGCCCTGGGCAGATTGTGCGCGCCTGATGATGTTGATCAGGACTATTGGGTTGGCTCCGCGGGCGATGAAGCGTTGGCAGACGAGCAATTGGGCATCAGTCATGGTGAGGCCGACGAGTTCTGCCAGTCGCTGTACATGGCCCAGCGTACGTAGTTCGTCCTCGGTCGGCGGGCCACTTGCAAGGCTGTCCATTGGGTTTCTAAATAAGGACTTCGTAGGAAACTCTCTAGAAGCTAGAGTGCAACGAATAAGAGGATATTTCGCGGTAAAAGCAAACGTTCGGCGGATAAGAATCCTAACTAGAACTTTATTACCAGCGAATTTCCGGTTACTTGATTTCCGTCCAACGCAATAATGAATTTACAAGTTTTACAAAGCTTAGATTTGAAAAATTTCAGGCTCGCATATGCCAGTCTCCCTCCCTCGCTGCCAGCCTTTTCAAGAGAGACGCTGCCGCGGGGCCTGCCTACTGTACTATGCAGCCCGATCCAGGCTCTAGGACACGGCGATAAGCCCCAGGGGCCACGGTCAAGGACGCGACCCCCCACAGGAACTGTAATCAATGTTCCGGCAAGCCAAATGCCCTTATTTGGGCGGGCAGCTCGCTCGATGCTTCACTGTCCCCCCACCGGCGATCACCTGGCTTCTTCAGAGGCAGCGCCGATTTTATCTTTATTACAGCGCGTGAGGTCTGAAAGTTCAGGGGGGGAGGTGTAGAACTTGATGCTGTGCCGTTTTCAATCTCCAACCTAACGCTTGTGATCGAGGGTATTTGCTAGAGAATGTTTTCGTGCTTTCCGTGCTGCGGGCTTCCGGTGGGTGCGCGTTTCGACGGGCTTTCTGGGGGTAGAATGGTAGCGCTGGAACCTTGAAACCATTTTTTGGGCGCCGTCCCTTGAAAATGGTTTTTTTATTTATTTGTTTAATTAATGTTGATGTAGTTTTCTGCTCTACAAAAAGTCCTAAATTAATTTTGTAAAAAAGTGCAAAGCGCAATTTTTTCTTCAAAAATCTAGAAATTTTTAATTCCGCATTTTGGTTGAAAATCGAAGATTTGTCGTCGAAAAATCGATTTTTTTTCTGCATTTTTTAAGAAAAATGGTACAATTTTTGCATTTGGTAACGTTAAAAAGTGTAGAAATTATTTTAGAAAAATTAAAATAGAACAAGGTTGGTTTTCCCCTTTAGATCATAAATTTAAAATGCTTCGCATGCATAATCATGTCGTTAGATTTTTAAATAGTTAGTTGTAAAATGCTAAATTTTATTTTTTAAATTCGCACTTTTTGGCCGTCTGACTTCCATAAAGGGGATTTCGTTGAATTGAAAAACATGGTTGAGGAAGGGGGGAACCGGTTGGCGGCGGCCAAATCGAAGGCTTACCCCCGAGCCAACATTATCAGCCCCGCAGCCTCAGACTACGACACCAGACTATGTTTGGGTTTTTAGCGGTTGGAATCAATGGCTAGGGCAAAGTTTAAAAAAAGCTTAAGCTCAAGTTTTGAAGTCACTGAAGCTTTTGTGAAGTTGAGAGGAGCTTGTGAAGCTTTTTCATTATCGGGGGGGGGGGCTTTTCCTAGGTGTCATCCTATTTTTATATAAATAGAAAAAGTGCTTTTGAACTAATTTCTTATTACTAAGCCTAAAGCTTTACAAAATGTAATAAAAAACGCAAAAATATCGATTTTCCACCAAAATTTTGAACTTTGTAAAATTTATAAATATTTTTCCACTTCAGATATATTTAATCTTTACTAGAAGCTTTTTTAAGACATTTTTTATTACACTAATGGGCATTATTTGATACAGGAAAAATGAGGTGATTTTAAATACCCCCCCCCCCCCCGATAATGCATAAGAGCCCGAAAATTCTAAATTTTTGCGACGTTTTGAAGGGAGTGTACAGATTTCTCATAACCACGCTATATTCATGAACTTTTTCATCCATAATTTTTCAGCGAAAAAAGATGGGCATCGGCTCGTCGGCGCCGATAATTAGCGACAAGGTAATACCGACAGGAATATTTTTAAATTTTTTAAATTTGCAAGACAGTCGAGACGACGTCAGGCAGAGTCCGAGGACGCCGCTATACAAATGTCGATGGGCGGCTGGTGGATGGTTTTCTGGGTATCCCGTATGCCGAGCCACCGGTTGGCGAGCTGCGCTTTCAGGTGATTTTTAGAAAAGATATTGATGTAAAAATCGCGAGTTAGTTATGGTTATTCCCCCACAGAGGGGATTATTTTCAATACGTCGAAATTTATAACGCCGAAATTTAAAATGCCGGCATTTGAAATGTCGGAATGTGACAATGTCAAAATTCATAATACCAAACTGGATATTGAATTTTCAAAATGTCGGCATTTTCGCGGCATATCATTTGGGCGATTCTCGAAGGATTTGTGCATGTTAAACTTCGACGTATGGAAGTCTGGACTTTTTGAACAACTCGACAATCCCATTTTCGATATTATGACATTTCGACATTATGAGTTGAGCAATAACAAAAAGCAAAAAACCTGATATTCAAATTTCCCTCGTTTAAACTTCCTAAATCATAATCCCGACGACCAAAATGCCGACAGATTCCTGACGCAGAAATTTCGTCTGTCGGGATTTCGGCTGTCGGTATTATGGAAGGTCGGGCTTTTGGCTGTCGGTATTATAGGCGGTCGGGATGTGACTGCCGGTATTTTGGCTGTCGGGATTTCGTCTTTTTGGTATTATCGGCTGTCGGGATTTTGGCCGTCGAAAAGTAGCCAAAATTCCCGCAAAAGCGCCATGTTTAGAAACCAGTGCCCGTCAAAAAATGGGCCGACACACTGGACTGCTTCCACTTTGGGCCGAGATGCCCGCAGACTGATTTTGCGGGGTTTGACGAGTATTTCACCGGATTCCTGAACATTGTGGGGAAGGATGAGGCCAAGTGCTTGACACTGAACATTTTTGCGCCTCAGTGGACCAGCGAGGAGTTTGTGAGTGATTTTCGACGCGTGGAAACTTGCTGAATTTAGCCCCAAGGCCACCCGGTGATGGTTTGGATTCATGGCGGTGGTTATACGATGCACTCCAGCTCGAATTACGGGGATCGCACGTTGGCGAGGTTGGTTAGAGGGGCTAGCACGTTAATTTAGCTAAAAAATGTCGAAATTCAGAATGTCGACATTTCAATATGTCGACATTTTGGGCGTATTATGTGGGGCATTTTCCGGGGGATTTGTTCATATGGCAAATCGACCGTATGGCATTTCGGCATTAAGATTTTCGACATTGTGAAAATCGGCATCATGAAATTTCGACATTCTGAAGTCTGACGTTAGGAAATTTTGACGTTCTGAGATTCGACATTGTGAAATTAGACATGATGACGTTGTGGATTTAGACATTCCGACTCCCGATATTCTCGAATTTCGACCTGATGGATTTCGGTGGTATGATCGAAATTCTGAAATTTCGGGCGTCCTTAATTTCGACATTCTGAATTTTGACATTATAATATTTAATTATTATGAATTTCCACGTTCTCATTTTCGAGATTCTGAATTTCGACATTTGGATCTTTCAAAATTATGAAATTTCGACCCTCTCGTCAACTTCTGACTGGTTTGGCACTGACACAACCTCTTAGAAACCTATGCGCCAAGGACCTGATCGTCGTCTCGATCAACTACCGGCTCGGGATTTTCGGGTTCTTCACGACTGGTGATGAGCACTGTTTGGGTAATCCCTAGTTAAAGATTACGATAAAATCTGAATTTTAGGAAACAACGGGCTTTGGGACCAGACACTTGCACTCCAGTGGATCCGCGACAACATCGCCAAGTTCGGCGGTGATCCGAATAACGTGACGGTGTTCGGGCAGAGTGCCGGCGGGGCCTCCAGCGATTTGCTCAGTTTATCGCCGCATTCTCGAGGTTGGTCAGGAGCAGGAGCTCAAGCTCAGTACAATATAGCTGGCAGATACTTTGTTTTCTTCAATTCTTTGCTTTTTCTTGCCATTAAGAGCCCTAAAACGCGAATTTTAAGGTGAAATCACCAATCAAGATTTCGGATGTCGTTTTTACGGTTTCGGCGATAAAAAAGCTATAAATAAACTACATATTGTAAATGCAAAAACGGTGGCTTTTCGCCTTTTCAAGAGCTTTCGATAGATACCTAAACCTCGAAAATCGGATACTTCTACAAGCCGCAAGAAATGAAAATTTTCGGAACACACTTTAGTGTACGGTGTACAAAGTACAGTCGCGGAATCTTCCAGATCTATTCCACAAGGTGATCCCGATGGCCGGAAACGGGGAGTGCGATTTTGCGGTTCGAACGGCGGCCGACCAGGCAAAGTTGTCGAGGGATTTTGCAAAGTTCATTGGCTATAAGCCGGCAGGTTGGTGCGAAATTTTAACAGAAAAGTTTAAAAGTATACTCTACATAAATTAAGGCTACTACAAGATTTTTTTGAAAGGTTTTCATGCGATTCTCGTTGATTTCTGTCCAAAATTCTCGAAATTTCGGCAAAAATGCAGTAAAAATCCTTATTTTTGCCAGAATTTGCTTATATAGAAGAAGACAAAAGCGAGGACGTGCTCGAGTGGCTTCGGGGGCAATACGCCGAGTTGCTGGAGCTCGGAATGTCCGGAAAAAAGGTGGACACTGGGTTTTGACCGCAGGAATGACCAAAATTAGGTAAAAAAATAGCTTTTAGGGCTTCGGACGACCGGGGCAACTGCTTTTCGTCCCTAACCTCGATGGCGACTTTTTCCCCAAGTCACTCGCCGAGCTCAGGAAAGAGGCGCCGCGGAAGCCGCGGATGCTGGGGGTCACCCAGCATGAGGGGCTGTTTTTTGGTATGTACTACAAAGTAATTTTGATACTTGAAAGGGACCAGGCACGAAGCAATTTTTGAAAAAAAAAACGAAAAAATTCGGAGCCGAATCGGCTTTTGAGCTCTTGGGAATTACATGTCGTAATGACCCCCTGGGGCGTACAATTCTTTGATCTCGGTGATTTCTGGGACGATTTTGATGATTAAAACGGCTTGGAGGATCAAAATTTCATGAGAATTTCAGAAAACGGGTCAGAATTTGTAAATTTTCTCGTTTTCACGTTCAAATTGACACTAAAGGGGGAGGCCGCGTGCGGTCGCGTCGCGGCAACAACGCAGAAGGGACGCCACTTTTGAGCCCTTTTAAGGACTAAATTATACTTTTAAGACCTGTTCTGCTGCTTTAAAATTGATGATATTCCTTTAATTATAATCAAGCCTTTAAAAAATTACCTGTCGTAATCGAATAGTCATCCCTCCCCTTTCAGTCGGTTTCTCCGGCCTCGCAAAATCGTATGAAAGCGTGGAGCGCTTCATCGACCGGTGCCTACCCGACGAAAAGTACGAGAATGCCGAGCGGTTACGGTAGGAATTCCTGAAAATAAAATGTTAAAAATTTAGGGCCGAGGTAAAAGAGTTATATTTGAAAGGCGTCGACCCGAAAGATCGAAAAGAAGTGGTGTTCCGGATGGCAAAAGTCAGCTTTTAACATAAACTCTATGGTATAGAAAAAGGATATAGAATACCGTAATTACTGTAAATATACAGTAAGGAAAAAAATAATTTCTTTGAGGTGCTCGGTGACTGGGCGATTAATGCCGGCACGTGGGAGCTGGCGCGGATAGAGGCGGAGCTCGGTACGTCTTTCTAGCTTGGAAAAATTCGAACATCTAAAACCTAGAAGAACCTACTTCAGCAAAATACGTTTTTGTAAAGCTGTAAATATCTATAAAAAGCCTCTCTTAAAATTTTCAACACATGAAAAGCCTACAAATCCACGCAAGGTTCAAAAATACCCATTTTCGATCAGCCTTTTGTATTTTTTAAAATTTTGAGTAAAATTTTGGCTTGTAGTTTGTAGTTAATATGTTTTATTGGGTCAGCATGGCGCTAGGGAAATACGTTTCTTAACGTTTTTGGGGTGGCTTTTAATACCGATTCATTTTAACCATATAAAAAGACTTAATATAGACCATTTTAAGATCGATTTTCATGGGATTTGTGCAAATAATGAATGAAAGAGAGAGAGCGAGAGAAGAGAGAGAGAGAGAGAGAGAGAGGAGAGAGAGAGAGAGAGAGAGAGAGAGAGAGAGAGAGAGAGAAGAGAGAGAGAAAGAGAGAGAGAGAGAGAGAGAGAGATAGAGAACATGAGGAAGCATTTAAAGTAGATTTTAATTCGATTACAGTATAATTAATTTAAGAACTAAAAAAAAGCTACAATACCCTTTTTCAGGTTCTCCCGTCTACCTCTACCAGTTCAACTACTTCAACCCGGACGGTTTCGGAATCCTGAAATGGATCTTTCCGTTTTTGGGTGGGTACTGTAGGGCAAAAAAGTATTGCTGAATTTAGGAGCGACGCACTGCACCGAGCTACGATATATCCTTGGCAAGGGCATCATCAGCAAGTTCCGCCCCAACGACGACGACCTGAAGATGGTCGACTTGATGACGGATTTCTTTGCAAATTTCGCAAAATATGGGTAATTTTAGATCTTACTGTAAATAGCGAATAATCTCTTGCAGTAACCCCAACGGGAAAACAGATGCTGATAGCGTCTGGAAAAAGCACGATCCGCAGAACCTGAGTCGGCATTTGGCGATTGAGTTGCCGCCAAAAATGGAGGTAAAAATTCATCCCGACAGGCCAAAATACCGACAGAAAAAATCCAGACAACAAGAAAAGCGGCAGGCGAAAATACTGAAAGGAAAAGAATCGTAATACCGACAGCCAAAATATCGACAGCCAAAATGCCGACAGGTCGCAATCCCGATAACCTGCACAATAGTGAAATGCCGCTTCCATTGAGAGGTTATTTTGAACGTCGGTATTTTCGCTGTCGGTATTTTGGTGTTTTTTTTGCTGCGTAAAATATTTATTTTTATGTTAGAAACCAAAAAATAACCATGCGTAAAGTCTTTGTGTTTTAAGAATTTCATTAGTAAAAAAATCAATTTAGTAGATTTTTGGTTCTATTTAAAATTAATAATGAGTATGCAAAAACCCGAAATTTTCATTTATTTTGGCTGATATAATTTTCCTTAACTTATTACATTCAAATCGTTCCAGGACAACTTCATCGAGGGACGGCCCGAGTTTTGGCACAAAATCTACCTGGCGCGCAGGACCGGCGCATCTGTGATTTTTTCCCGGCTTCCAAAATTCCCAATATGTGCAGGGTATACGGTAATGTGTGTCGCAAGGCGAGATGCCCCTGGGATAAAGAGCACCTCGAGGGTAAACTCAATATATCCAAGGTTGCCACCATCTGCCTTACGAGTAGGAAAATACCAAAGCGCGCCGTGTGTAAAGTATAGAGAGTCGGTCGTTCAGTGGATTTTGGTCAAGGTTTAATGCACATGAATGTAATGCAGTTATTGAATAGGATAAATAAGAAAGGGTTTATTAGAGAACCACATAATACACCTAGAGCAATAGAGAGAAAGGAAGTGAGAAGCGGGGAATGCACCGTCCCCTTTCGGGGACCGTTGCCCTCTCTCAGCCATGGGCCAAGCGACGAGGGAAAGGCTCAGTACATTCCCCACTAAGTGGAGAACT